>PVKA01036097.1:0-22093 GCA_004027165.1 Ctenomys sociabilis
AAAAAAAAAAAAAAAAAAAAAAAAAAAAAAAAAAAAAAAAAAAAAAAAAAAAAAAAAAAAAAAAAAAAAAAAAAAAAAAAAAAAAAAAAAAAAAAAAAAAAAAAAAAAAAAAAAAAAAAAAAAAAAAAAAAAAAAAAAAAAAAAAAAAAAAAAAAAAAAAAAAAAAAAAAAAAAAAAAAAAAAAAAAAAAAAAAGAATATGGATGGAAATAGCAGAAAACTTTCCAAATATGGGGAAACAATCCGACATTCCATAACCAAAGCATATAGAACTACAAATAACATCAACCCAATTAAAACCACACAGAGACATAAGATAATCAAGATCCCAGAAATTCAGCTCAGGAACAGTATACTGAAAGCTGCTAGAGAAAAGAAACAGATCTCATTGAAAGGAAAACCCATCAGAATAACAATAGATCTCTCTTCACAAACCACCAAGGCAAGAAGAGCATGGAACAAAGTACTACAAGTCTTGCAAGAAAACAAATTCCAACCCAGACTGATATACCCTACAAAACTCTCTTTCAAGTTTGACAGAGAAGTGAAATACTTCCATGACAAAGAACAGCTAAAAAATTTCATGATGAAAAAGCCAAGCCTACACAGATTTCTAAAAGATATTCTAGAGAGGAGTCAAAATGACCACAATTCCATGATTGAGAATGGAAAGAACCCAACAAATAAGGCAAACAATTAAATTCAGGAGAAAAAGAGGTATACAACAGCAGTCTTTCAATTATTCTTTTGTATACAGCAAAAGTATCATCATACTCTACAAATGGGCTTCTCCTTGCACCCTATGGGTCAAGATCCTGTCTGGATTTGCAGAGTGGATATCAAGGAAATAGCAGTAGCTAAGTCCCACAAGTGACACCTGGCCACCAGTAAGTGTCGTGGATACTGTCCAGGTCCACCACATACTAGAACTTTGTGCAATACCCTATCCCCAAACTCTTAGAAGTGTTAGTCATATATTTGCCATTCCAATATTTTTGTTATGTTTTATTCTTAGTAATTCCTTACTATCATGAAAACTTTTTCTTAGTTGATATTTTTTATTTATTAACCTAATCAAATACTGCGTGAGCACTCTGAATTGACCACAGATTCCTACATATGATCCACTGCATTCTGGCCTCTTAGTTGGACTCACAATTTAATTTTTGAATAGTATTTTGAAATATTTAATTTTGAGTTAATTAATATTAAATTAATTCTTTGAATATTGTTTAATTTTAGTTTTTGTTTTATTATTTATACTGTTTCTTTGATTGATAATCTACTTATAAGACATGGTATCATATTTTCTCCTAGTGTTAGAAATTTTAAAAGTGTATTTCCACTTTCCATTGACTTTGTATTAGCTCGTCCCTGTCTTTTACACACACATGAAAAAATATGTGTAGAACTTGACATAAGATTCATATCGTTTTGTGGAAGCTTTCAATGACCCTTTAAATGGGTTTGTCTAATATAATTATACTTTACATAGTCCTGCATAACTACCATTTTGAAAGCTCTTTATTTTTTATACAAGACCATCCAGCAACTTCTCTTGCCTTCTGGATTAAGGTCTTTGTTATTTTCTATATGCCACATCTGGAGGTATTAGAATATTTTAAGTTTGTATAGCTGGAAAATATTTTACTTTTAGTTTTCAAAGGTATGTTTGCTAAGTATAAAATTCAGTGAGGACAGATTTTTTTTCAATGCTTTGAAGAAATAAGTCTAGTTTCTTACCACTTGCTCTTTTTTTTTAATGTGGAATAAGATGTTCTTTTATTTTATTTATTTATTTTTTTTTTTGTGGAACCACAGATTGAACTCAGGCCCTTGTGCTTGCCAGGCAAGCACTTATTCTAGTGAGCCATCTTTCTGGCCCCAAGATGTAATGTTCTTTAATTTGTTCTTGTGTAGCAAATATTTTTTCTGCGGATATACTTTAATGATTTTTTTCTGTACGATTAGATTTGGACAATTTCATTTTTGTGTCTTTTGGTATAATTTTATTCATATTTCTTGTGCAAAAGGTTCATTTGTCTTGGAAATGTGGTGCTATAATTTTAACTAAATTCACAAATTTCAAATTTTTAAATATTTATTTCCTACCTTCCTCTACTTTGAGAGTTCTAATTATATGTCTATAAGTTTCTTGATTTTGGCACAGAGTGAACCATTATATGACTGATCTGTAAACTCTTTCTTCTTCCTATTTATTTTAGATAATTTTATTGTTATGTTCATGTACGCTTGTAAATAATTTTTTACAGTGTGCAATCTATTATTATTCTCATGCTATGTATTCATTTTAGAAATGTTTTTCTACAATTAAAAAAATAGTGGACAGGATATTATGTCTGCATCTCGTACTATGAATAACCAGTAAGACAACAATATGCAATGTATTAATTATTGAAACTGTCCTACTAATCGGTTCTGAAACTGTCTCATTGCTATTTGTTTCTCAATAAGACAGATTCACTTGACACATTAATCCTATGTAGAAGTTACTTAGGGCAGGCTGAGCATCTTCTACAAATGGAGACCCCTCCCAGATAAGCATGGCCCGGAATCTTGGAATCTTCGTCTTTCCCACAATCTAGAAAACCAAAAGCCGGGACTGAATGCGCACATTCCTCTCTGCTTCCTAGTAGGAAGAAGGGCTGTTGTTGGAAGGTGGTCGTGTGTTTTTTTTGTTGTTGTTGTTCTTGTTGTTAGTGTTGCGTTAGCAAAAATCTACCAAGTCAAAACGAAGAGGAGCAAAGATATCAGCAACCAAGTGTACTGACTGGCAGGGCGCTGTGCCTGGAGCCACGGGCTTGGCAGAGCCGCACCGAATCCTTCGCACACAGCCAGCGAACACAGCGGGAGCCCGAGTCAGCCCAGCCCCTGGGGCAGCAACCCCAAAGCTGGGGCAGCTGGGAGCAAGCGGCAGAGGAGTGCGGAGAAGGGGAGTGCTAGCTGGAACCTGTTTAGGAGGCAGTCGGACCTCCAGATCTCCCCTGAGTAAAATAGTCCAGGCTGATTTTCTGGAAAGAAAAACAACAAAAACAGACAGACTCTCTGGACAGGAGAGGGTCAGCCAAGTGGGAGGAGGAGGCTGCTCCCCTGAAAATAGAGGCCCGAACTAACAAGAAGGATGGGCACGCTAGTCCTTCCCCGGAGCACCAGCAGCCCGGCCAATGCCTTCCAAGCAGGCAGCAAGAGTCTACCGTGGGGGTCCAAGCTGACTTCGATGAAAGAGCTGAAGATACTGACCAAGGAAATGACCCAGCCAGGCCACCCCATCTGTAAAGTTCAGAGACAGACACCCCCATACACGTACCCAGAGCTGCCACTGGACCCAGAGTCCGGAAGCCCACAATTCTGTAGACACCCAGCCAGAGGCCAGAAGTCATAGGAAGGAAGCTTTGACCAGGAAAGATGTAACCTGAAGGGTGTATACACAAGAGAGGATAGATTTACACCTTTCTCTTAGTACACTGAGAATAAAAGTTTGTACTAATATTGTTTAGATAAGATATCATGTCTGCATCCTGTGCCCTGAATAACTACTACAAAGACAACAATATGCGATGTATTAATTATTGTAACTGTTCTACTGATCTGATTTGAAACTGTTTCATTGTTATTTTATCTTCCTTTTCTCATTAAAATGAATAAAAAAAAATTTAAAAGAATAACCTGAAGGTTGGAAGATGAAACCTTTTCTAAAAAATTCTATTGCTTCTAAGTGATCTCCTCAGAGAGGTAAAAGAAGGCGCTGCTCGTGTGTGCTAAGTATAGCGGGTTGCAAAATGTATAATTAGAAAGCAGAAATTTAAATTGTAACAGAAATGAGAAGCTCAAGAGTTTCAAGAAATTCAAGAAAAAATGTCATAATACACATATGCATACCCTCATACACCAACTGTGAAAACACAGATTAGGAAATAAGAACAGGTCTGGGCATGGTGGCTCATTTATAACCCCAGCACTTTATTTTTTTTTTTTGTCTTTTTGAGACAGGGTCTCACTGTGCAGTTCAGGCTGGCTTTAAGCTCACTTCGTAGCTCAAGCTGGTCTCGAACTCACAACAATCCTCCTGCCTCAACCTCCCGAGTGCTAGGATTACAGGCATGCGCCACCACTCCCAGCTAATCCCAGCACTTTAAAATGCTGGGGCAGAGAGTTCAAGCTCAGCCTGGGCAACTTAGAGACCCAGTGAGACTCTATCTCAAAATAAACTGTAAAAAGGGCTGGAGATGCAACTCAGGATGGAGACCCTGATTTCAATCCCCGGTACTCAAAACAAACCAAACAAACAAAAACAGGGGGCTGGGGAGATGGCTCAGTAGAGTAAGTGGTTCCCTTGCAAGCACAAGGGTCTGAGTTCAATCCCAGGTTCAGCCCCCCAAATAAATAAATAAATACCAAAAAAGAAAAACAGGTAAGAATTTTAGAATCCAAAGACAGAAGAGTAAAAAAGAGAGAAAATGATCAAAGAAATAATCATGAAAATGATCCAGGATTGATTACTAAACATAACCAGATTTTTTTAAAAAAAGGGGGGGAACTACCCACTCGGACCCCCTCCTGTCCCTTTCTCAGACAGGAGCTTTCTTTCCCTCAATAAATCTATTCTGCTCAAAAAAAAAAAAAAAAAAAAAAAAAAAAAAAAAAAAAAAAAAAAGGCTAATTTAATGTCTTGAGAAAATGTAACCACACTAAGATATCTCACCATAGAATTTCACTTGAAAATATCCCCACAGCTTTCAGAGATCAAAAAACAGACTATTTTCAGATAGTAAAAAATCAGAACACTTTCAGATTCATCAACAGCAGAGGCCATAAAATGCCTTTGAAATCGGAGGGAAAGTTTTTCACCCAAGATTTCTATATCCAGCCAAACTATCCACAGCTTATGTGTAAAATCTACCTCCCACCGACTCTTTCTAAGGCAGTTGCTGGAAGATGGGCTGCACCACCAGGGGGTAAACTAAGAAAGAGAAAAACATCTAGAAAGCAGAGAGGCCCCCACGTGAAGGAGGCAAATCAAATCCCAGGACCAGTGAGTGCATCCACAGAGCAGCCAAGACAGACAGAGGTCAAGTCAGAGGGCTTCAAAAGACAGGCGCCCCCCAGAGGACAGACTGGGTAGAGAAGTGGTGTTCCTCTCGTTCTTAATAAGGGATTTAGGTGATTACAGAGAGTTCGGGGAAGTACACAGAAAAGTATGCAAATGAAAAGCTAAACAACTCCAAAGAAGATAACAGTGCTAGGAAAGCAACAAAATCCGAGCCCTAATCTGGCTCAGACGTGAGAAAGGAGACTCTGACCGGAAATCTACAGGGATGGTGACATGCAAGAAAGGGAGGGAGGTGCCTGGAAAGGAGGCGTGGGCAAAGGTTCCCTGTTCCATGGGAGCCTCACTAGATAAGGCCTCGTGAGGAAAAGTGACGTTGAGCTTGGAAAATGAGTTATGTAGAAAAATAAGGAAAGACAAACAAAAAGGGCGAAGGGGTTGAAAGTGAATTTCTCTAGGTACAGGAAGGTGAGCCTCATAGGAATTTTTGATTCTTTAAATTACAAGCACGTATAAGTTGGAGAAAAAAAATAACAAAAGCTAAAATTAAACTGGAAAGATACATACAGTAGATTTTTTTTTTTTCTGGTCCAAATGAGAGAGGACAGTCCTCTCTATCCCTTCCAGACTGTGACAATGGATTCATCCATCTTTTCCTGAATGAGGGAATGCAGGATGAGGAGAGAGAGCTTGTCTGATTGCACACTGCAAGTTATTCCCAGAGCCTGATGTCACAGAAAAGGCACTGGGCCGCCAATCAGATGACTTTGGCTTTAGCCGCGTGGCCTAGGGCGAGTCCCTGCCTCTCTCTCTCTCTCTCTCTCTCCTCTCTCTCTCTGCTGAGCTCCCCCAGATGTCGGCCGCAGCTTGTAGACTGAGGCCATGTAGACTGGGTGGCTCCCCGCTTTACGGTGCCCCATGGCGCTGCTCTTAGGTGTTCAAGCACCCCTGAAGGTAGGTCAGGAGAGAGCACACAAGAGCACAGACCGCAGCGCTGGAAGGCAGCTCATCCCCTCATTTCCTGGAGGGCCGCCGGGATTCCTGGGATGCCGGATCGGTGGCATATGAAATGCCCCACCATTTCCCAACCACATAATGACACCCCCTTCCTTCTGCCTGGGTCAGCAAATTTGCTGGCCAGCACACCCCTGCAAACGGGTTTGTTATGAACGACAGAGGAGAGGGAGAGAGACCAGGAAGAGCACATTAAGACCAAGCCATTTTTTAAAATGACAGCCCAGTGCCAGCTTCTCCGGGGGCCCAGGCCCTCAAGCAAGGGTGCAGGGCCTGCGAGTGGAGTGGGAAGCAGACTTGAGATGGAAGCCTCTAGCGACAGCTTTGGGGATTCCAGCAGAGAGAGTTTAGACGCGAACTCTACCCCTTCCCCGCTGTGCACCCTCAGACAGGCCCCTTTACTTCTCTGAGCCTCGGTTTCCTCAGTAGAACAAGGGAGAGGAGGATCTTAGAACCCTACACATACATACAAACTCTCTCTCTCTCTGTCTCTCTCTGTCTATCTGCCTGTCTGTCTTCTGTACACATCACTGCCCGTGGCTTCCAGGCTACTGGCTGTGCAGTACTCAGATGGGAAGCGCAGCCCGGCCCATCTCTACCACGTCCTCTTCCAGGGAGTCCTTTTCTCTCCTTACCAGCCTGGGAGAAGGTGGGTAGCTGAGTCTGATTGTACCCACTTCGCAGGTGAGGCAGTGGAGTGCTGACAGCCCCCCCGCACAGTTCCTAGCTTAAGCAGTGCTAGGGTCCCAGCATCTTCCTCGCAGGAACTTTAGAGAGAAACGAGGAGCCATAGGGTAACTTGGGGACACAGTGGAGGTGAAAGTGGCAGGCCATAGCTGAACCCTTCTTCTTCGGTGTGCTCGCTCCTCCCCCCACCCTCAGCTTGGGGGCGCCGGGTTGCAGCAGGGTGAGGGTGGCAGGCCCAGCCCAAGGGAGGGTGATGGATCCCCAGGGGGCTGTTCCTCCGGTTCATTCCACCTGCCTTTAACCTGGGGACCTCTGGCCAGGATATACGCCACAGGTAGGACTGCGGGCTGGAGGAAGGGGCAGCAAGTACGGCTGTTGGGGTCCCCGGTAAAGACATCCCCTGTGCCACTAGCCCTAGGGTTTACGAGGTGACAGTGCAGCCACACCGGCACAGCAGGGCAGGACCCAGCAAAGGGAGCCCCAGAACAGGACTTAGGCAAGGAGGTGGACACAGGAGGCTGTGGGGAGGGGAGAGGCGCCAGAAAGTGGGTGGAGAACAGGCTGGTTCAGACCCTGTGTCCCCCCCACCTGCAAGCTGGGTGGCCTTGGGCAGATCCTTCTCCTCACCAGGGCTCCCGAGAAGGTACAGGGAAGGTCACGTGGCCTGTGAGGTGTGGAGCACTGTCCCCTGCTCCCCAGAGTCACTGGAGATGCTGGTGGAAAGCTTGTGCCACACGTCGGGAGGGCCCAGCCCACGGTCCCTCCGCATGGCCCACGTGTCCCGATCCCTCTGTGGGCTGCCCCGCCCTACAGCCCCGTCCTCTGCCTGGTGTGTGATGGGGCATGTTGGTGTCTCTGCACTGACCCCTCCCTAGCGGTGAAGCCCCCACCAGCAGACAGGAGGCGGCAGACTTCAGGTGTGCTGGTGGAAAGCCTTGAATTTGAACTCTTGGATCGGGGCTCACCTCAAATGTGGGACCTGTGTGGGCCAAGCTGGCTGTGCTAACCTCTGGAGACTGAAACTCAGGACCAGTTCCTGGGATTGGCTTTTCCCTGTGTGAAAGGGGACGAGGCTGTGCTGGGTGCCAGGCTGTCCTGCCTCCGTGAACTGTGACACTCGGAGCTCGTGACGGGCAGCATAACGCCCCAGTCACGGCAACAGAGCTCGGGGCCAAAACGCCAGCTCACACACAGGTGGTCCAGCTGCATTTCCGTGGTTACAGAGCTCTGTTGAGTCTGATGTCAGTCCCGCCTTCATTCCACCCTTTCCTGGGTTTGGTCCCATAGGGCAGTCCCCAGGGTGCAGCTGGATCCACCTACCTGGGACCAATGAGAGATGTGAGAAGAGACTGAAGAATGGGAAAAAGGGCCTGGGCCAGGCTGTGGTCTTTATCTCAAGTGACATCCCCAGACTGGCCGAGTCTCCTCTGCAAACACTAGACTGACTGGACCTGCTTCCTCTGGAAGGGCCCTCTCAACCACCTCCACTTTGTCTTCTTCCCCAGGGGTGACAGTGGCTTCCTGTCGTGGCCGAGCTGGGGGCTCTGTTCGGCTTCGCAGCTACCCGGCCCCCTGTGCTGCCAGGGATCTCGAACCTGGCCTCCTCCTGTCTCCCCAGCTTGGACTCCAGGGATGCCCTCTCGATGGCCTGAGGCTGGACAGCAAAGTCTCTTTTTATGAAAATGAGGTTGACTACTTTGGAAGGGTTAGGTGAAAGTAAATCACTTTAAAAAATGAAGTTATCCTTGGGCTGTGAACACCCTGTAGACCCTTCCCTAAAAATAAAGAAAAAAAAATTACCTATTTTTTTGGTACAGCCTAACCTCCTGCCTGCCAAGTGCAAAGACCTGGGCTTGGTCCTCCATACCGCATGCTGTGCTGGCCCCAGAACCGTGGGTGCACTGTGCCCCTCACCAAAACCAGCTATGGTGACACCCGCCTGTAATCCCAGTGCTGGGGAGGCTGAGACAGGACGATCACTATCAGTCTGAACTGCATAGGGAGACCCTGTACCAAAAAAATAGATAATTTTTTTTTCTTTATTTTTAGGGAAGGGTCTACAGGGTGTTCAGAGTATCACTACTAGATTAGTCTCATAGTGATTCTCCGGTTTACAGCCTCCCAAGTACTGGGATTACAGGCAGTAATCCCACGCCCAGTCTCAATGGCTGTCTCAGCACACCCTGGGGATCAAACCCCAGCAGGCCTGGGGATCAAACCCCTCCTGCCCTGGAGCCTGCTTGCAGGTGCTTTAATCCACTGAGCTTATTTGGCTGGCCCTAATAAAGTATTTCTTTTTAATTTTTTAAAAATAAAATGAAATAAAGTAATCCAATCAGAGATGGATGGAGCATGTGTAAGTTTGGGGTAAAAATAGTAAAATGAAGATGCTAGAACAAGCCGGTGACTTCGGAAGTATCCTCACATTCGTGTTCCACCTTCGAGGAATTCCCAGGGGACATGGTAGGCAAGACCTCCTGCTCTGGCTTCTTTCAGAAGAAGAGGAAAACTGTGCACATCTGTCGGTTTAAAGTTATAGCTTATGATACCATGTTTATGAATCTCTTTTATTTTTACATTTTATGGTTCCCTTCTTTAACCGATGTTTTCCATTAAACTGATCTAATTGTTTCTGATGAAATAATTGACTGCCTGCTGCACATAAGAAAATGTAGGCAGAAGAGGAAGGAAAAGGAACCCTAGGAATTGAGCATTTACAATAAGCCAAGTACACTCGCAATTATTTTCTCACTTAATCCTCTTTATGACTTGGTGGGGTAAGTATTGCACTTGGACCCATTTCACAGTCAGGAACAATGAGGCTCAGAAGAGTAAAGGCTCTTGCCCATAATGTCATGGTTCGTTAGAACCAAAGTCAAGCCTCAAGTAGGGGTTTGTCCAAAGTCCGGCACCTGCTTAGGAGGGGACAGGTGGAAACTATAAGACCCTGGAAGACAACAGCCAACCCTGGCATTCTGAGTAATTGCAGCTCTTCCTGAGAATGCACTGCAGGCCAGGGGGCACAGAGACACCACTGTACCCGACACAGCTGCCCGGGCTTTCTCCTGTTCCTGTGCCCAGACTCAGCTTCTGGGGAGGGGAAGCCCCTTAGGTAGCCAAGTAATCACAACTTGGAGGGGGGGCCCACGAAGGTGTGGAAAAACCTAGCAAAGCACATAGGGCACGGTGTGTGGGAGACTGGGGGTGGTGTCAGCAGAATGGAAATGGCCCTGGGCTGGGAGCAGGACCCCAAGTCCCACTGACTCACAGGGGGGAGCTGGGATGAGTCTCGGTTCCCCTGGGGGCCTCTGTTTCATTTCTAGAAAAGGAGGGTCTTCCCCATTGCATCATTCTCTGGCCTGTTTTGCAACGCAGCCGACCCCAACATGCCTGTGACCTAAGGGTGAGGCCATGGCCCCTGATAGGCCGGCTGTACCTGTGCCGCTGACCCCGGCCGCTCTCTGGGCCAGTCCAGGGAATGGGCTCCTTGGGCGGGTAGGAGGGGCAGGCTGTCCTCCCTGCATGACTCTGCTGGCCCCACACCTGAGCTTACTCATAATGGGGCCCAGACTGCGTCACCGGCTCAGCCAAGGAAACCATGTGCCACGTCCTTTGCCTCTCCCCACCCCCCAACCCCCCCCCCACAGAAAGGTATCAGTCTCATTTTACAGGAAAGAAAACTGAAGTCCAAAGGGGCTGGCCCCAACGTTTCGAAGCATGGACTCCCGCACTACTTCCACCAGGGAGCCCAGTGTTCAGGGACAGAATCCTGCAATCATTCTCTGTGGCTTTGGACGAGGCCCTCCTCCCCATCATGCCACACTGCTCTGGGGTTGGCCTACAGAGGCCACCGGGAGTCCACAGCTGGTCCTGGCCCCTAGTCTAGCCTCCCTGGAACTGCAAAAGGACGTTCTGAGGTCTCAGGACTTATTTTCAGGGCACTGAAGGGCACTATGGTGTCACAGCTGAGGCCCAGGCGAGTGAGTGAAAGGTTGAAGTTCTAATTCTACTCCAGCGACCTTAGACATTCTGGCTTCGTCACCCTGGGCCTCCACGGTTTGTCCTGTGAAATGGGAGAGTAGAGCTCACAAGGGGAAATGCAGAGAACCACCTTCCTCTGACCCCACCCCCAAGCCTGACCTGGCTTCTGGGAACCTAGAAGTGTAGCACTGAGTTATCCCTTGCGTCCTTTGTGCTTTTGGGCGTCCCCTGAGCCTTGACTGTCTGGAATGTGAAAGGTTCCACAGGGCACAGATGAAGGAAGGGCCCCGCGAGCAGAAGGACAGCAGAAGCTCAGGCCTGAAGGCAGAAAGCTCCGAGGGTCAACCGCAGCAGAGACTGCAGGGGGTGCCCAGGTGGGCAGGATGGGCAAGGCCCCTGGCGATGGGCTCAGGCAGGGCTCCGCAAGGGGCCTCTTGCAGTCATGCCCCAGCTTTCCCGAGGCAGGCCTTTCTCCTCGGTGGGCAGCCACGGCTGCTTCATGTGTTTTCCATTTGCATGTAATCCCAACTCCTATAAAAGCTCCTGAAGCGCCACCCAGCCACACATGAGGAGCCTCTCCCTGGTGGCAGCCCTGGGGGTGGATGGCAGGGTGTGAAGCCCTCTGCCTGCTGGCAGACCTGGGCTCCCAGGGCCTGCGGGTCTCCCGGCTGCCGAGTGCTACCCTTCATCAGCAAGGAGTGCCCCCCACAGCATCCAAGCCACCACCTCACTGCCTGTCTAACTACTTTCAGTTCTGTTTCTTAGGCCGTACGCAGAGGCCAGGCCCACAAATAAAAACCATCACCTTTTTCTTCCCCCCTCTCTTTCTTTCTTCATCGACTTTTTTTTTTTTCCAAAAAAGAGAGAGAGGCAGCCACAAGATCTTCTAAGAGGCCGTGACATCACAGCCCAGGTGACCGCGGCCCAGCCAATGGGTCCAGGCCGCGAGCTGGCTTCTTGCATCCTGTGAGCTGAGGTTGGGTTGACACTGGGAAGGCCTGGTCCCTCAACCACAGAACCACAAGGCCGGGCCCTCAGCCGCCTCCAGGGCCCTGCTCAGGAGCTGGTTGGCTCCCGCTGGTCCCCACCCCCGGCCACCCTCGCACCCACTGCAGCCTGGGCTCGGTGGAGGGTGAGTCTCATTCATTCATTCCCGCGACGCGGGTGTGGTGCGGGCCTTGCTGCACTGCCACAGCCGCCAGCTCCTCCACCCTGGCTGCCGAGAGCCCTTCTGCCATCTAATGATACACTCTGCATACGCTGCTGTTGAAAATTTGTGGCTAGACATTCCTGTGGGACCGGGAATCCGAATTCTTGGGTACAAACAGAAACTTACTTTCCTTGGGGATTTTTTTTTACTCGCTCACTCACACACTCTCGCGTTCTTTCCTTTTTTCTTTTTCGTAGCAGTAGGGGGGGGAAAGGACAAAACAAAAAACAAACAAAAACCAACACCCCCACCCATCCACTTCTAATTTCTAAAAGTAGCTAGAAAAAAAAACAACAACAACCACAGCCAACCAAGGCCATCCAATCCAACCCCCTCCCAAGGGCCGAATCCTCGCCTTCCTCAGCACGGGCCATGGCATCCAACAGCGTCTTCGATTCCTTCCCGACCTACTCGCCGACCTTCATCCGTGGTGAGTAACGATTGCCCAGGGCCCTGGGCTGGCCTTTTCGGGTGGGGAACTGTGGCCAAGCCTCCACCAGGCCGCTCCACTGCCCGCCCTGACTGGCCTCAAGCTCACAGTCTGGTTACCTAAATCTGATGGCCGCGGACAGCCTGCGGGAGGAAGGAGGGCTGGTGGCCTTCGCGGTCTCCCAATGTGGAGCATTGCTGTGACGGGAACAGTGTGTGACAGGGCAGCAGACACCGTAAGACCTCAGGGCCAGACCTCGGAGGGTCTCAGAGTGGGAAGGACAGGGGAGGCACAGTTTCCTATGCCACGAATGGGTCTTCCTCCTGTGCCCTAAAGCCTTAGTGTCCGGTTGGTCAGAACTTGGACCCGCGGGCTCTGCAGGGGCCAACATGGGCTGGCCAGCTTCTAGAAGCTGTTGGAGGCAGAAGGGGGCCCCCGGCTACACCTTAGGTTGTGGCCCGTGGTTTCCATGTAATCTCGGGGGGCAAAGGAAGATGAAGGAGATGGAGGGCCACAGCCTTGGGGACAACTGGGGCTGCCCTGAGGCTGCGTCTGCGTGGGCAGCAGGCTCTGGAAAGTGTGTGGACCAGACTGATCTGGGGATAAGAAAGCAGTACTGGAGATCTTCTGCCTCTCTTCATGCTCTGGAGACACTCAGAGTTCTGGGCTATGTTCCTGAGCAAGGATGAAGTCCGGGATGCCCCTCTTGCAACCTCTGGTTGACACATTCTGCTCTGTGTGTGACCCTTAGGACTCACCCTGCCTTCAGAGCCCCTGCTTGCTGCCTTCCTCCTGCCTTGCAGAAGCCCAGATGGGACGGTGGCACCTGAGCTTCGGGGTCCCCGAGTCCCTGAGCTTGGGTCCCACAGCTCAGTGGCTACCTTGCTGAGTAATGTTAGGCAAGTTATTTAACCTCCCTGGGCCCCCATTGGAGTCCCTGTGGCTGTGGTATTTATTGTCTGAGGCTGAGACTCTGCTTGGAGAACTCTGCATGGGAGACAGTGGCTCTGGGATACTCAAGGGACCAGTTCTCTGGAATGGTATCTCAGTGGGACCTAGACCTCCAGAGTCTGGGGGTGGTCCTGTCTCTTCGTAGCCAAGACGGTCATCTGAGGTGCAGAAGTTGGTCCGACTGTCTATCTGTCCTTCTGTGCATCTGCCTGGCTGGCTGCTGGCTAGCAGCGACTCAGCCAGTGCCGGGCTGCCTGGCTGGGGGGGGGCATCCTCCTCCCTGAGGAGGCTGAGGCAGGCTGTGTGCTCAGACCAGAAGAGTATAGGGAGAAGGGCCTGTGTCCCCCGCAGCAGGACACTCGTGCCAAACAAGCACTGTACTGAGGGCTCCTTCCTCCAAGCAGCTGCTATTAGAACGTGTGCCCTTTGTAGTCCTAAAAGCTAATTAAAGGCAGTTCTGTGGCAAGAAAATAAGAGTTTATAAAAACCATTTGCTGGGCCTTTGTAATCTGTATTTCTTCCTCCTCCACGAGCAAGAGGGAGAGATGTAGGGCTTAAAACAATGGAACCTAGGCAGATGGGGCTAAAACACCAGCCTGCCTGGGACGGGTTCCTGATGCAGAGCTGGGGAAGTGGCAGCTGGCAGTATGAAGGGGGCCGGGACACACACACACACACACACACACACACACACACACACTCGCTGGCAGCTCTCCTCCAGTGTGTGCCCGGGCAGAGTGGGCTGATCCTTTGGCGACACAGTGGCCTGGGATCTGGGGCCCAGTGATCCCTCGGGAAGGCTCTGCCCTCTTAGGCCAGGCTGGGTGGGGGCTCTCTCCCAAATGTCCCCAGAATCTCCAGTTGCCAATTCTGTCCCCAAAAGGCCCAGTCTCTGGATGCTCACTCGAGGGCTCCGACTCCGTGCTGCCCTCTAGACAGAGCCATCAACCTGTTTATAGCCTCCCGAGTCTCATGGAGCTCCTGGGTGCCGTCTCAGATTACATTTTAAAAGGCATCAACCCAAATCCAAAGGACTACGAAGGAAACCGAATCTGTGGCAACACAATTACGCAGGTAAAAAGGCAAGTCTGTAGGGCAGTGGCCATTGCCTCTATAGGAGGTGACAGCAGCACGACCTCTGCGGGGATGAGGGAACCGATATTTCAGGATAATTTGTGACAACCTGAGACCGAGAAATATGTATGCTTTCCACTGGTGACACAAGCATGGTGGAAAAAAGGACACATTTTAGTTAAAGGTTGGTGAAAGGAAAAACGTCATTATTTCCAGCCTATGTTCATGGACCCCCTAAAGGCTTGGCAGGGTAACAGTTCCGGGTCTGCTGTGTTCTCGTACTCTTACTCAGGGCTCTAGCATCCGTGGGCTTTCAACGGAAAGGGGGAGGCCCTCCCTGTGTCCCCCACAGCCACCTCTTCCTCCCTCCTGCCTCCTCTAAACGCTGCCCCACCCCAGACCCTGACCAAGGTGTGACCAGCCAACAGGGCCCCACACCGCTGTCCTGAGAGAGCTGTTAAAGCCTGCGTCCTCGAAGATGCCCCACCTCAGGCTATGGAACTGGATCCTCTTGGGCTTGGGTCTGGGTACCAGGCTATGGTGCCCACGTTCTGTGTGACTCCAATAAGTCATCTGGCTTCTCTGGGTCAGCTGGAAAAAAGGGCCTTGATATGTAAGGGATTGGATGTTCCTAGAGGTGGCTCAGCCCTACCTTCCCAGGAGTCTGTGGGAGGGAGGCCAGGGATGGGCCTTTCAGAAGCTGGTCCTCACCCGACAGGGGCTCCCTAGTTCACTGTGGAGGTCAGAGACTTAGAAAGAGCCCAGAGGGGTCATTTGCTTCCCACTCACAGCACAGGGAGGAGGAGGAGGAGATGGGGGAGGGGAGGTTTGATCCAGAGCCACACAGGATAGAAGGAGGGAACAAGGAGCCTCCAGGCCTCTGAGGAGGAAAAATGGATTCAGTCCTCCTATTTGACAAACAGGGAAGCCAAGATCTTTAGCTGTGACTCATTTGGGAGCATGTCCTTTCCTCTTCCTTGGCTCAGTTTCCCCATTTGACAATCAAGGGCAATGGCTCTGGGGAGGCAAAGCGTTCCTTCTGTGTATTGATTTGGTGATTCCACAGAAGGTGGGGCTTGGGCTCTGGAAGCGGACGCTCTTGGTTCAAGCCCCCAAGGCTGCCCTTCCCTACTTCACCTGAGGCAGGTCACCTCCCAACGCTGGGCCTCCGTTTACTCATCTGTAAGCAGCCATGGGTACCTCGAGCAGGTGGGGCTACTGAGAGAACTCAGGGTGCCTGGCAGTGAGCAACCACCCAACAAGCATTTTCCTCCTTTCATTGTCAGGGGCCCGGACTTGGGCAAGAGTGTAGGTGGGGGAGATGGGTCAGGAGGGCAGTCATGGAACTCGCAGTCTGGAAGGGCAAGAGTGGAGAGGTGTTCTGAGTAAGTCAGAGAGAGGCACTAGTGCAGGCCCCTGTGGGCTTCTCTATCTCTGGGGTGGGTCCCTAGCACTAGCACTGAACTTGGGCTACCTCAGGGTCCTCCGAGAGCAAAGGGGGAGATGATGTCACCATGGAGAGGATAGGACACACAAGCTGAGGTTGTGGCATTCGAACTGAGTCTGAAAGGTTAAAGAGGAGTCAGAGAAGGAGCAGAGTGTCTGGGCCAGGACGAGCCGGCTCTACCCCATCCCAGAAGGTAGTGTAGGTGGGGATCCGGGGTGGGGGCGTGAGCAGTGGAGACCCTCTCTGCAGAGGTTGGGTTTGGCCGGCAGCTCTGCCCCAAAGACACCCCCAAGAAATGGAACATGGACACTCAGGCATGCAGCAGGCTGTGTGGACACAGTGGACCTGGGCAGGTCCAGCCAAGATGGGCTGACCTGGAGGTCACTGCACAGACAGGCAGGCAGCTGCTCAGAGCACAGAGGTCAGCCCCCAGGCCCAGGCTGTGGCCAACAGCAGGGTCTCGCTGGAGTCCCAAGTCTCCGGAAGCCCCGAGATGGCTGGCGGCCCCGAGTGGGAGCCCCGGAGCCCCTCCTCCTAAGGAAGCGATGATCGCCAGCCACGCTGCGCCCTCTGTGTACTTGCCTGGCGCCACGTCGGCCAGGCCTCTTTGACGGTGGCTTCTGAGGCCGCCCTGCTCATACCCATCTCCTCAGACCACCCGGCCCGTCCAAAGTGCCTGGAAGGGCATCTCAGGGAGCCCCCCATGGCCTGCAGGATCTGGACGGATCTGAGCCAGCCGCACACAGCGGGACTGTGTATCCGGGCCTCACCGCACCCATGACGGCAGCCCCAGCCCCCGGCCAGCCCGCTGGCCACATAGAGGGCCCATTGACACGTCAGTCTTGAGGTGGCCGCATCAAAGCTGAGGCCTGCTAGGTTCCCTGAAAAGGGGGGCTGGGGGGCACTGGAGACAGATCTGCGGGACCTGAGATCCTGATCTTCCAGAATTCTCTGAGAAGCAGGAAAAGAGCAAGGGCTACTGGGAGGAAACTGCAGGCTCCTGAGGGGTGGGGAGACGTGGGGTTCTGTAGGGCAGCAGGGACAGCACCTCACCCTTCTCCAGTCTCCAAGGTAACTCATCGGCAGGCCCTTCCTCAAGTCTGCCACCCGTTGGCAGGCTGCGGGTGCCTCACCTAGTCTTCAATGTGAGCTCCAAACCTTCTCGAGGAGTCTTCCCTGGGGCTACTGCCGCCTCCAGCAGCTCTGTCCTCTGAGCTCCCAGGCCCAAGACTCAGAAAGTCATTCCTACCCCAGGAGGGAAGGAAGAAAAGGAAGGAGGAAAATGGGACAGCAGCCTCCCCCTTGTGGGTCCAGAGCCTGGACAGGCACTGGCCTTGGAGCAGCGCCTCCTGGAGGAAGCCCCTGGTATAGCAGGGGTGGAAGTGAAGGGCGGGGTGGGGCTGGCAAAGACTGACCTCCCCTTGCCAAGTCACAAGAACACTGAGCCAATCAAGGGCAACATCGAAGCTGGGAGGCTTAGGGGCCCTTCTTCAGGTCATGGATGGGGAAACTGAGGTCCAAAGAGGATGTGGTCTCCAGAAAGGTCCCAGGAGACTCACTGTTCCCCACCCAGGGACCAAGCATACACTTTGCACACAGCTGAGGGGTCAGAGAGCCCTGGGCTGAAGCTATCTGGAGCCGGGGACCTGCATGCTAATTGGCCACTTTAGGTCAGTTTCCTCCCCTGAGTAGGGCCAGAAATGCTGCCCTCGAAGGGTGCCTGTCCCAGCCCTGCATGGGGCACCAGCAGCCCTCATCTGCAGGGCTCCACAGCCAGCATCACTGTGGCCCTTTCTCAGGACCGTCTCTGGTTTTCTCAGCTGGAGGGAGCTGAGCAAGGGACTTGAAATTCGACTGTGAGGCTCTTTACCATGGCTCTCAGGCACAAAAGCGAAGAAGAGCCTCTTTGGTGAAAGGCAAATGGTGAAAAGGGAGCTATCAGGCAGGCAGCCTGCAGCAGGCCTTGTCCCTCTCTTGCTGTGTGGCCTTAGGAAAAGTGTCTCCCTCTCTGTACTCACCATTCTCCTCTGTGTAATTGGGGAGAACCGACACTAACTACCTTCGGGCAGGTTTAATGAGGTTTAGTGGATGTTACGTGCTTGATACAGGGCCTGGCAACCCGGAGGCTCTCCATAAATGCCAGAAACAGTTACCACTCAATATCCTCTCTCCCCTCCGAGCTAGATGGGAAGCTCAGGCTCTCTTTCAAAAGTCCAGCTTACTGGCTGCTCCTCTGGGGACTCCTTCCCCTTCTCATGGGCCTTCAGGACGTCTTGTCCCTCTACCTGTCATTCTTCACTCATCAGGTGTCCAAAGGGTGCTCCTGAGAGAAGGAACAAGTTCACAGTGACACACAGCATTTCTTGCTACCTAGACAGAATTATGAGTACCAGGACACTAAATGGATGGAAGCATGGATGGATGGTTGAGTAGATGAGTAGATGGATGCATGTATGGATGGATGGATAG
Organism: Ctenomys sociabilis; assembly: GCA_004027165.1. NCBI lineage: Eukaryota > Metazoa > Chordata > Mammalia > Rodentia > Ctenomyidae > Ctenomys > Ctenomys sociabilis. The sequence continues at coordinate 18,331 of PVKA01036097.1, forward strand.
ACAGACAGACCGATAGGTGCATGGGTGGGTGGATGGATGAGTAGATGAGTGGATCATAGATGGTTGGATAGATGGATGGGTGGATGAGTGCATAAGTGGATGGATGGATGGATGGATGGATGGATGGATGGATGGACGGATGGATGGGTAAATCATGGGTAGATGGATGGATGAGTGGGTGTATGGATGGATAGATAGATGAGAGGGTGGATGGGTGCATGGGTGGGCAGATGGATGGATGTATGAGTAGATGGATGAATGGATGGATGGATAGATGAATAGATGAGTGGATGGATAAATAGATGGATGGATGGGTGGGTGAGTAGATGAGTAGATGGATTCATGCATGGATGGATGGATAGACAGACAGACAGATAGGTGCATGGGTAGGTGGATGGATGAGTAGATGAGTGGATGACAGATGGTTGGATAGATGGGTGGATGGATGGATGGATGGACAGATGGATGGGTGGGTGGCTGGGTGGATGGATGGATGGATGGACAGATGGATGGGTGGGTGGCTGGGTGGATGGATGGATGAGTGGATAGATGCATAGATGCATGCATGGATGGATGTATGGATGGGAAGATGGATGGGTAGATGAATGGGTGGATAGTGGGTGGATGGATGGATAGATGGACGGACAGACAGATGGATGGATGGATGGATGGATGGATGGATGGATGGATGGATGGATAGATGGACGGACAGACAGGCTAAGGTCTTCAGCCTGTGAGGTTCCCATCTTCTCCCCTCACTTCCCCCTTTACTGTCTGGTTTTTCTTTGAAACGCTTGACAGGATGAGCCTGAGCGCTCCTGGCCAATCGGAGCAAGCAGCTTGAAGGTTCAGGTTCCTCTTTGGGGTTTTCTTTTAAGTCTGGGAAAAGTGTTTTTGGCAAAAGGGTCACAGTTACATGTGGGCGGACAGGGCAGACTGAAGTAACTTATGATTTTCAGGGTGGCCAGGCCCCCCCAAAGAAACATTCTTCATAGCTCAGTGTGGTGGTGAATGCCTGCAATCCCAGCACTTGAGAAGCTGAGGCAGGAGGATCTTAGGTATGACCTCAGCCAAAGCTACCTGGGGAGTCCTTGTCTCAAAGTAAAACAGGAAAACCAAAAGTGCTATTCTTCATATGACTGAGTTTCCACTATGAGTGCTTGGCCCTCGAGGGGGGCCAGAGCCAGGGAGATGGCTCAGTGGAATAAGCTCTTTCCTGGCAAGCGCAAGGGCCTGAATTTGATCTCTGGTTCTGCCAAAAAAAAGTAAAAAAGAGGGGGGAAGCCCAGCTCCCAGCTTCTGTCAATGTAGGTGCCTTCCTGTCTTGCATCCCGTCTACGGCCATGCCACCCTGAACGCGCCCGATCTCATCTGTCTTGCATCCCAGGTACACCCTGTCTGCTCACCCTGGCCAAGAGGAGAGGGCCAGGGAGGCAGCAGGTGGTTAGTGAGGGACACACAGAAGAGTCGCGGGGGTGAGAAAGGCCCAGAAACAGATGAAGGGTCCATTTGGCCACACTCCTGCTCCCAAGCCCGACTCCTCACCGTCACCGTCTGAGGACCAGCATCCCAGCCCTCAGGGCTGACCCCATCCTCCCCTCCAGGTCTTCCCCAGGGAGCCTGGGCCTGCTGGACCACCTCCCCGGAAGGGGGAAGGAAGCCACCTCTGTAAACAAGGCCACCTTAGAAGGCAGGAAACTAAAGTGACAGCCAAGCTCAGGCCCCCAGCACAGTGCCACTGCACAGGGAGGCTGTGTTGGACCTTCTCCTGGTGGTTGTGTGTACTCTATACGTTTGAAGCCAAATGTGGAATACAAATTGATTTAGCAGGAAGCTTTCTGGTTGTTTCAAAGAAAGAGGAAGAGGCAGTCCTACCTTCCCAGGAGCCCACTGGGCTCCACGGGAGGCCTTCAGCAGCATACAGCAGGTGCTCAGGAAATGCAGTGGCCTGAGGTGTGGCCCTGATTCAGTGTCCCTAGAAAGCCAAGGCCCCCTTCCTTAGACTTTCTCACAGTCTGGACGGACTTGAAAGGGGGTGTGGCCATACTGGCGTGGACCACTCATTCAGTGTGAATTTATTGAGCAGCTACTGTGTGCAATCTACACATGGAGAAGCTGAGGCCCTAAGGGGAGGTAGCCCTTTCCCAAGCCCCCACTCAGAGGATCTACTCAAAGCACCAGGCTCCCAAGAGCCAGCCCAATTCACACTGGGGTCTTGGGGCCCTCATCCCTGGTCCAGGTCCTCCCACCCCCACAGAGCCTGCTGCAACTTCCCTAACTGCTCCCGTCATAGCTTAATGTGGCATCAGCCCCCTGCACTGTGGACATAAACAGCCCGCAGCCTTGAGGTGCTGGTATGAGTGCTTCAAGGGGCCGGGGAGATGGCTCAGTAGAATAACTGCTTCCCTGGAAAGTGCAAGGGATTGAGTTCAATTCCCGGTTCTGCAGAAAAAAAAAAAAAAAAAAAATTGAAAGGAAAGCCAAGGAAGAGAAAAGGAATGAGGAAGGGGTAAGGACCAGAACTGGGCTGCGTTGGCTTCCTGAGCACCAGGCTCTGTGGTGGGTCCTCTGAAAGGATAACTCCTTTCACTCTCTCTCTACAATTATCCACATAGGGTGGGCTGGGGTTATTATCCCATTTTACAGCTGAGGAAACTGATGCTCAGCAAAGGAAAGTGACTCACCTGAGGTCCTGTGACAAGTAACTTTTGAGGCCCAGATTCATGCCTGGGTCTTCTGTTTGCCATCAAAGCCAGCCCATGAAATTCTCCTTCCTACATGAAACATGGGTCCTCTTCCTGAGGCCCTAGGTGAGGTGATTTACGTCCTTCTCTGCATCTCCAGGTCTTTCTCAAATGCTTTCAGAAGCCTCTTGTGAGGGCTGGAAGTGGGGCAGATCTCGAAGGGAGCCACATTGCCGCAGACAGAAATAAGGGTGGGAAAAGGACTGCGTGGAGAGGGTTCAGTGGGGGATGGTGGTTTGCGCGACCCCTGGAGGAGATGAGGGGGTAGAGGCCAGAGCTGGGCTTGGACATGGTTTCTACGCAGGAGGAGTCCGGGCTGGGTCGGAGGCAGCAGCAGGGTAGGCCAAGCAGCCCCAGATGCACAGGCTGCTCGCTGAAACAGGCCAGGGGACAGACGCACGGCCACTGGTGTGCGCGGGGACCGCAGGCCAGCACCTGCTCTCCAGCCCTGCTTTTATTTCCCTCTGCTCACCAGCTGGGTGGCCAGGCAGGCTGGCTCTCAGGCCCCTTGGGTAGGCTGTGGGTCTGTGGACTGAGCGTGCAGACGCACGCAGAGAGACCAAGATGCAAGACATCCGCAGCCTGCGCGGTTTCTAGGGCTCGGGGGGAGGTGGAGTGGGCACACGCGAAACACAGGACCCGCCGTCACAAATCATTAAGAATTTTTTTTTTGGGGGGGGGGACCAGGGATTGAACTCAGACCCTTGTGCTTGCCAGGGAAGCACTTACTCTACTGAGCCATCTCCCTGGCCCATCATTAAGAATTTGAGGGTAGCAACTACAGAACATGAAACCAAGCCAGGAGTTATTTCACGAAAGGGACCCAATGGGACTCGTGCGAAGCCCGCCTGGAGGCGGGGCTGAGCCTGGAAACCGCAAAACCCCTCCTGCACGGCCCACCTTGTGCTGCCTTCCTCTGGGCTGGGCAAGCCGTGCATCTTCATGGTAAACATACTGATAAAAAATAAGTAAATAAATAAATGCCCTGGGTGAGATCAGACCCTGAAGGTTCTAGAACC
>PVKA01036098.1:0-17500 GCA_004027165.1 Ctenomys sociabilis
AAGAAATAGTAATGAAGGCAGAGTTTCTCTAAACAACTGCTGCTAATAAGGCCTCAGTAGCAGCACAGTTTGTCATAGCTAAATCGTGGAAACAACCCAAATGCCCATCAACTGAGGAATGGATAAAAAAGATGTGGCTTTTTTACACAATGGAGTATTACCCAGCTATAAAAAAAGATAAATGTGAGGCTTTTATACGTAAATGCAGCTAGAGAATGTATTGGCAAATGAAATAAATGAGACCCTCATGTGCAAACATTATATTGTCTTGCTAGTGTGAGAACCTGAAAGAGTAAATAAAATCTGAAAGATACAATAGATACTGTGAAAGGGAAAGAATCTGTTCAAAGGGCAGAAAAACTGGGATGAGGAGAAGGACAAAAGAAAGAAGGGAAAAAGATATATTCATGTATATATGCAGGATATTTTGAATAATTGTACTGCTGATTTCTGCTAGTCTACTGAAATGAGCAATTAATGCTTAAATTAATTTTTTTTCTTTTTCATTTAACTCTTTTTTTCTCTTATTAATTTTGCAGGTTTATGTCTGTAACCCAAACAACTAATTTGAAAATAACATTATGTAATACAATAATCAGTGTCCAATTCCTATTACTTTAATGAAATTTTGTATCATTTCTAATGTTTGTTATTATCATTTTTTAATAATTTGTAGTCTGAAAAAAGGCCTCAAAAGAAGCCGGGCGTGGTGGCGCATGCCTGTAATCCCTGCACTGGGAGGCTGAGGCAGGAGGATTGTTGTGAGTTCGAGACCCAGCCTGAACTGCATAGTGAGACCCTGTCTCAAAAAGACAAAAAAAAAAAAAAAAAAAAAAAAAAAAAAAAAAAAAAATTAAGGCAAGATAATGTTAAAGAAAACCTTGGGTTATGTCTATGTTCCAAATACTACTTCATGTATTTGTTAGTTCAACATTTATAGCATAGTTTCTTTTAAAAAAATCCTGAAACTGCTTTGCTCATGAAGACTTACAATTAGTAAATTATGAATTGCAGAGTACTTCGGGTTTCTTACAAGAAAGCAGAAGTACATACATGTTTAAAATGAGAAGCAGTAATATGCACACTTTTAAAAATGAAAAGGCACTAGGCACAGCCATGTACATCTGTAGTCCTAGCACTTGGGGGCTGCTGCAGTAGGATCACAAGTTCGAGCCCCTACCTGGGCAACTTAGGCCTTGTCTCAAAAATTTAAAAAAATATCCACATGTGGTGGCAGATGCCTATAATCCCAGCACTAAGGAGGCTGAGGCAGAAAGATCATTGTAAGATCCACACCAGCCTGGGCTAGAGTGAGTTCACAGCCAGACTGAGACCCTGTCTCAAAAAGAAAAAAGAAAAAACAGGTGAAATAAATCAGACCCACATGTGGAAATGATCTATTGCTTCACTAGTGTGAAAAACTGAATGAGTCAATAAGATCTAAAATGCACAATAGATATTGTGAGTTAGGAAGAAACTGTTCAAAAGAAAAGACAAACTGTAATGGGGGCAGGGAAAAAAAGAAAAGGAAAAAGAAAAAAATTTATACATGAGACAGTTAAGAGGCCGGGGAGATGGCTCAGTAGAATAAGCACCATGAGTTCTATTCCTGGTTCTGCCAAAAAAAAAAAAAAAAAAGACAGTTAAGATAGTAATACAACTAGTTTCTCTATGACAAGGTATTATGAGTATACCTTGTATTCTGAATAACTAGTATGACTACAACAGTACACAATGCATTAATTATTATAACTTCTGATTGAAGTCAGACCCTTGAGCTTGCCAGGCAAGTGCTTAGTCTACTGAGTAATCTCTCCAGCCCCTAACTCTTCTGTTTTAAAGCTGATTTATTTTTATTTTTTTCTCTTTAAGCAGTTTTTAGGCTTTATTTATTTATTTATTTATTTATTTATTTATTGCAGCACCAGGGATTGAACTAAGTTCTTTGTGCTTGCCAGGCCAGCACTTATTCTACTAAGCTATTTCCCTGGCCCCCTAAACAATTTTTAAAATAAATAATAAAAAAAATTGTATTATTACTTGGAATGTAGTTGAGTGCCGAGGTGCTGGGCCCAATCCTTAGTACTGAAGAATAATAATAATACATAAAAATAGAAAAAAGTTTGGTTCCTGGTACTGTAAAGGAAGGGTTCAAAAGAAGACCCAATACAATTCTTTTCATTCATTCCTTTCCTGAACCATTAATATAACAGGGTTACTAAAACACTAGCTTTTCTTTTTTTTTTTTACCTTATAGCCATAATGAAGGCTAATGTATACAATAACACATCAGAACACAGAACTCTCTTCCAAATTTTTTTTTTAAAAATCTGTTATTTAGCAAATGGATTACACAAGAAGCATAGGCAAGAAAATATACAAGGAGTTGGATAAACATAGATGATGACCAATTGTTTTCATTGTGAGAATTTATCACCGCACCATAAAATACACAGTTCCAGATGTTTATGCCTGTTTGATTAGTTGCTCTATATAGGAAGAAGCTGGGGCTGGGAGTTAGCTCAGTGGCATAAGTGCCTGCCTGACAAGTGTTAGGTCCTGAGTATCTTGATTCCCAGTACTGAAAAAATAAAAAAAAAGTTTTCTACGACTTGGCTACTGATTTCAAATTTCTTTATTTTATTGTCTTAGTTTTTTTTTTTTTTTTTTTATTGTCCCTAACAAAATAAAATTATTTCCTGGCTAAAAAAAAATCTGTCCAAATTCTTAGTCAAAATAATTAAGTCCTACAATGGAAGAAGCTGTCAACATCTTGGGCCACTTCTTAGTCTATTCAGACCATACCCAGAAGCTCCAGCAAACTCCTTTGCCCTGATTAGGGAACTCAATCACTTTTTTAGGTGTTAGTCCTGGAATAGAAGACTTTGAGGGTTTAGGAAGGAGCAACAGCTTCACCCAGACCACCTCTCGTACCTCCTCTTTGACAGTGCCAAACTCTGGATCCAAAGCTTTGAAGTGATACCGATGACTCCCTTCCCGATCAATAGCTGCTTTAAAATCTTTCAATGTCACCTCCCCCAACCTGCCATAAAAATAGATAGCACCAAAATAGATTGTCAATCAATGGGTTGGAAAGATAAAGTGTTAGCTTTAAACCCAGGCCCCTGCCAAAGTCAACAAGTAGAGATAGCATGACCTTATGAGGTCCCTGACCCTGATAATGAAGATTAAACTAAAATTGCAGTTTGGAAAACCAGTCACCACTAGGAAATGAAGATGGCATTACATATTAGGTGATCCGAGATTTATTTATTCATTTATTTATTTAATCATTTATTGAGACAGGGTCTTCAACAACTCACTATGTATATAGCCCAGGCCTCAAATTTGCTTTGATCCACCTGCCTCAGCCTCCCAAGTCCTGGGATTATAGGTGTGGGCCACCACACCCAGTGAAACCATTTTCCTTAAAAAAAAAAAAAGCAGCATTAACATTTTGGAGTAAAAGTTTCAAACATAAATTTTCCGTAGGGAACATTTGTAGTCATCAAATAGGAACAAAGGTTAATGAGCCTGAGAGTCCAAACTGCAATTCAAGGCCATCCATAGAAACTATTTTGAACATTTAAAAACAGCCTTTCCAAACTTGAGAGTGTATCTGTTTAGTTATCAGGATCGGAAGTACTATTATTGCTTCCATACTTGGCTGTTTTCTGTCCTTAGGCCATTAAGAATGCCACTGGTTAGTGGCAAAATGGAAGCCAGGATCTCTATTTCCTCTTTTCTCACTTTACATACTGCTTTTCAAATGTTTCTCAGCTCCTTTTTGGGCAGGAAATGTTGTGCCCTTTTTTCCTTCTTGCAAAGAAATAATGATCGCAGCCTCTCACCTCTTTGGTATATTGACCATGAAGGGCGTAAGAGACCGGTCGGTGAAGTAGAGCACTTTAGTGCAGGTGCTGCTGACAGCTGGAGAACTCTGTGAGTGAGGCAATTCTGCAATCAGAGAGAGTCCATGGTTAGAAAGCTGGATTTACATCACACCACTCCTCATTCCAATTACTCAGAAATGTCTCAGGAAAATGGAGCTGCTGAGCTGACAACAGCGAACACCATGTCCACAGGGCATGATCCACAGAAGTCACCCCTGGAACCACATGGACAAGAACTGCTTCGGGCTTGAACATTATCCGCAGGACCGTGATTTCTCACTTGTTCCACATATTTCTTTAAAGGAACAGCAGCTGATCTGACCTGTAATGTGCCTGAAGATCAAAAGAGGACTGACAAGCCTGGCAAAACATCAGCTGGAGTACAGTAGATACACAAGCAGGACCTACCTTTCTGCCTACATTTAGATTTCAGGGTTGGTGGTAGAGGATACTCTTGTGATTCATGAAAAGAGAAAACAGAACAGAAAACACAGGGGCAAAGAAACTTTAGAAATTCAGATGCCTGGGATAAGGGGGTCTATCTTTCTAGTCTACAAAACACAAGAGCTACCTTAACTCCGAGCTGCCCTGGATTCACGTTTTGGCCCTGTCATGTTCTTAACACAGGTGCCTAATTTGTCTGTACTTTTAAAAAGTACTTTAGTAAAAGTGTAATTAATTAACCAGTAAGAGAATAGAAAAGACCAAACACAAACTTTATCATAAGGATCAAAAAACAATAATTCAGCTTTTATTAAAAGTTCTCCTGCAGATCACTATGAGTCTGAGCTGTGTAGTGAGACCCTGTACCAAATACATTAAAAAATAATAAAAATTAAGAAAATAAAATTTTTCAGGCCGGAGAGATAGCTCAGTGGAATAACCCTTGCCTGGTAAGTGCAGGGTCCTGAGGTCCTGAGTTCAATCAATTGTATCACACACACACACACACACACACACACACACACACTAATAATAATAATAATAATAATATAAATAAATAAAATTTCTCCTGCAATTCCATCTACATACATTTTCTACTTAACTTCCAGGTTCAGATTTCCCACCACATTGGCAGGCAAGAGGACAGTACTTCTGGGAGAAGGTTTAAAATAAGGAAGAAAATGAGGGATAGACCTGGGAGAAAGACAAACAAACCCCCTCTTCCCACAGCAGTTACGTTCAGTCAGTTTCATTTTTTCTTCCAAGTAATGCCAGTTATCATAACATACGTGCTATGATTTTCCATTGCTCTAGCACCTATCAGCATACCTGAGAGTGGTTGTCGAATAAATAAAATACTATTTACATTAAATCATATAACTGATTAATTCAATAAATAGTAACTAAGCATCTTCTATATGCTGCTAGATTTTGCAAATTTAAAAACAACTATAGCCAGGTGTAGTGATGCACACCTGTAATCCCAGAACTCAGGAGGCTGAGGCAGGAGGATCACTGCAAGTTCAAGACCAGCCTGGGCTGCAAAGTGAGCTCAATGACAGCCTGAACTGCATAGCGAGACCCTGTCTCAAAAAGACAAGAATAAAACCTATACATGGTCTCTGATCTCTAAAAGTTTATAATCCCACATGAACGTAGGCACTATTGCAAATAATAACACACTAAAATCAGATTTGTATACTTAATAGGAAGATTGAAGATGGAAAGGTTAATTCCAAGTAGAAAAGATCAAAAAGGATCCATCAGCAGAAAACTGTCTTAGAATGCACCTTTAAAAATCCTTTTCTTTCTTTCTTTTTTTCTTCTTTCCTTTTTTGGTACTAGGAATCAACTCAAGAGCCAGTCAAATAGCTCAGTGGATTAAAGCACCTGCAAGCAGACACAGGGGCCGGTTAGATCCCCAGGCCTGCTGTGCTGGCCCCACCCCCAGGGCATGCTGAGACAGCAACTGAGACTGGGTGTGGTGGTGTGCACCTATAATTCCAGCTATTGAAAGGCTGTAAACAGGAGGATCATGATCTAGTAGTGAGACCCTGAACACCCTGTAGACCCTTCCCTAAAATAAAATTTAAAAAAAAGGAATCGAACTCAGAACATTAAGCTTTGCCAGGCAGACACTGTGCTGCTGAGCTATCTCCCTGGCCCTAAAAATCCTAAAATTAATCTGGGAACGTAACAGTGCAAGAATGCTTGTTTTGCACATACAAGCCTGCGTACACATGTGCATACACACACACACACCATGAGTGATAAGTTGCAAAGGGCACACCAGGAAAAGAAAAAACATAAAATGGGATATTTAGAAAACCAAGGTGGAGCATAGAGCACATCAAGGAGCTACAGGGTTACAAAGTAGGCAGGGACCAGGTGACAAAGGACTCTGGCTAACAGGCTGAGACCTGAAGATATTAGTCTTGAATTATAATAAGATACTACAGTCTGATTATGATCAGACTGGCTTTTTTGTTTTGTTTTGTTTTCTAGTACTGAGGCTTGAACCCTTAAACCTGAGGAGCATTAGGGTTCAGCACTATTTTTTTAAAATTTCAATCATCCTGGCCTCCACCTTGCACCCTCCTACCTTAGCCTCCTGAGTAGTGAGAGATGTAACCCAGTGCAAGGGTCCTGGGTTCTATCCTAGTACTACACAAAAAAATAGAAATCAAGTAAAATGTTTATTTGACACCTTTATATATCAAGTATTATATGCAAATAAATTACATAAAATTCTGACCCTGAAGCAGTTCAGGGTCTAGTGAAGTGAGATAGAAAAAGTTACAGTAGAATGAAATACAGGAAAGTAATGTTGCTGCGGTCTGCATTGTATCTCCCAAGCCTGAGGGTTCTGAGCTCCTCAGTAGCAGCACCAGAGCTAACATATAGCTTTGTTTTGCTCAGAATGTTTTCCCTTGCAGTGGTCGGGATTGAGGCTGGATGTGGTGGCATGCACCTAGCTCTTTGGGAGGCTGGACACAGGCACATCACTGAGTCAGGTCTAACTAGTGAGACTATCTAGACCCTGTAAATCCTTACTAAATAAAACACAAAACAGAACAAAATTGTTTTCCCTATCAGCCCAAGAAATACGATGCTGGGCCGGCCAGATAGCTTAGTGGACTAAAGCGCCTGATTAGGCAGAGCCTGGAGGCTGGGGTTTGATCCCTGGCATACTGTGCCACCTCTGGGGTGCACTGTGGCAGCCACTGAGACTGGGCGTGGTGGTGCATGCCTGTAATCCCAGCGCTTGGGAGGCTGAAAACAGGAGACTCACTATGACTCCAATCTACGTAGTGAGATCCTGTAGACCCTGAACTAACTAACTAACTAACTAACTAACTAACTAACTAACTAAATATGATACTGGGGGGAAAAACTTAGTAAGTGGTAAAGAGCTAATATAATGAACATTTGATTGTTTTATTTTTATTATTATTTTTTAAACGTATTTGGTTGTTGCAGGGTCTCACTATGCTGCTCGGACTCATGGTGATCCTCCTACTTTCGGCCTCCCCGACACTGGGATTACAGCTGTGTGCCACCATGCCTAGACTCTGGCTGACTTAGCCCACCCTAGGATCAGGGCTGGTGTGGCTTATGTTGCTGGGGATAAAACTGCAGTTCCTGAGTTTGCCTAAGCTTACCTAAGCAGGCCCTTTAGTCTGCTGCGCTATCTTTCCAACCCCTGATTACTTTAAAAAAAAATCAACCTTCATTTTTTTTTCTACTGAGCCATCTCCCCAGCCTCTTGACCTTCTTCTTGGTTGTTTTATATTTGTTCTGTGGCCTTTGTTCCTTTTTATCTTCTTTTTCCTCTTTGTCTCTTTGTATTGAGAACTTTACTTGGTTTTTTCTTTTTTCTTCTACATGGCCTTTAAAGTTCAATGTGTGTCACAGATTTTCATTTTGATGTATCATTTCAACACAGGAACTATATTTTAACAATGAGATTTTTACATCCCTTATTTTTGGTCCTGGAATGAATATGTTTAAAATTCTTTTATATCCCTTCTATTAAACTTAGTTTTTAGGTTGAAAAAAAACTAACACTTGCTCTTAGACTTAGGCTGTTTATTTTTAATTAGCCCCAGAATGCTTTTTCCTCTTCGTGTGTGGCTTGAACACAGCACGTCACACATGGCAGGCACACATTCTTCCCTTGAGCTCCATTTTCCAGTCAAACTTTCTTTTATTGTACTAATATGTTTGCAGGATACTGTGACTACATTTGCCATGGGGAGTTGCTACATGTCCAGAGCACATTTTAATTCTTTCTTTTTATACCTCTCCACCCCCATCCCTCCCATCTATTCCTGCTTCTTCTAACTCTTGGTCTCTTCCCATTTACAAAACCTCTATTTCTACTTTTTTCTTAAATCTTTTCTTCCATCCCTTTTCCTCCCCCATGTCTTGTTCCCTTTCCCATGTGAGAAGGGTCTCCCTACTTCCTACAGTCTTTTATTTTGTTCTATATTTATATTTTGGGTTTTTCATATAAGATGCAATATTTAAGCTTGTGTCTGATTTCTGTTAACATTAGGGTCTCAAGGTGCATCCATTTACCAATAAATACCTAAAGTTTATCTTTCTTTATGGCAGAGTAGTGTTCCATTGTGTATAAATACCATATTTTTTCTTTTTTGTTGTTGTTGTGTATTTGGTATAGGGTCTCACTACACAGCTCAGACTCAGTGATCCTCCTGTCTCAGCCTCCCCAGTGCTGGGATTACAAGGGTGCTCCACCATGCCCAGACTCGGTGGCCAGCTCAGCACACCTGGGGCGGGGCCAATGCAGCATATGGTACCAGGGATAGAACCCAGTCCCTGCACTTGCCTAAGCAGGTGCTTAGTCTGTTGAGCTGTCTCACCAGCTAATACCACGTTTTCTTAATCTACTCATTTGTTGGTGCTCCAGGCCCAACTTTCAAACAATAGCATATTACTTCACCTATAGTGTAGGGAACTCACAACTGTATAATACAAGCTCCTCCCTGCCGAGCTTTGCACTAATGTTGGTGTACATTCAGTATCATGTGTCCACAATGCATCAGTACTAGTTTTGCATTAAGCCATTTCTCTTTTTGATAATTAAAAATAATATTTTAATTTTTACCTTCATTGTAACCATTTCTTTCTGCAGATACCAACTTATTCCTAGTCTCATATTTCTTCTTCCTAAAAATAGTTCTTTTAACAGTGCTTCTTCTAATCTGCTTACAAGAAATTGTCCTCATTTTTCTCTTTAAAAAGTATGTTCTCTAGGTATACCTAGGGTGCGCTGAGACAGTAATTGAGACTGGGCGTGGTGGCACATGCCTACAATCTAGCTCTTGGGAGGCTGTACACAGGCAGATTACTATGAGTCTGATCTAGCAGTGAGACCCTGAATATCCTGTAGACCCTTCCCTAAAATACAATAAATAAGTAAATAAATATTTTTTAAAAAAATAGCAACATAATGGATTTTGCCTTCTTGTTGCCTCCCCCATTCTTTCTCTTTGCTTTTCAGCAATCAGAACACTGTGATTATTCATCCTTGAGAGTTCTCCAAGCTGTTTGTACCTGTAGTTTGATGTCTTTTGCTATTTTTTTTTTTTTTTGACAAATTTGGGCCATTAGCTTTTCAAGTATTTCTTCTGCCCTGTTCTTACTTTTCTTCTTCATCGATGCCATATTTGCACTTTAATCTTCCTGACCCATTTCTTTTCTCCTTCTGTTGCTGGGGCTCAATCCAAGGACCCAGGTCATGCTGCACCCTGAGTTCTACCCCAGGTCACACTCCAGCCCTCCCACAGTCCAGATGCTCTAGTTTGTTTCTGGTCCCACACTCTTTTTCTCTGTGTCCAGCTTTGGGTAATTTCCACTATCTTTCCTTCAAGTTCATCGATTCTTTTTTTTTGGCAGAACCAGGGATTGAACTCAGGCCCTTGCACTTGCCAGGGAAGCACTTATTCCACTGAGCCATCTCCCCAGCCTAAGTTCACTGATTCTTTCTTCAGCTCTGTTGAATTTACTGAGGAACTTGCTGAAGGCAAGCTTCATCTTTATTCTTATGTCTAGTTTCTCTATTTTACTGCTTGTAATTCTCATTCTTGCTAAAGAAAAAAAAATAAAATAACCTCACATCTGCATATGCATGATGTCAACATTTTCACTCCAGCACTTGACATGTTGATTATAATTATTTTGTTTATTTTTGGTTGAATCATGGTCTCTCTCTATAGCCCAGGCTGGCCTCAAACTCACGGGCGCTCCTTCCGCCTCAGCTTCTCAGTGTTAGGACTACGGAAATGTGTCCTTACACATGGCCTCATGATGTTTTGACATCTTTATCACAGCAGGCTTTGGCTCTCTTGTTTACTTTGGCTCTTCACTGTGGCTGCTCCTGCCCTGAGCTCCACCTTAAGCCCTTTCATTTTTGTTTTAGGCTCTGTCATCTCAGACGCCAACATGCCACCCAGACAGAAGCAGGCCTGGAGACTTTGGGGCAGTGTGAGCCACGGCCTTGGCTGCATAGACAAATACTGGAAGCACCTAGAGGTTTGGGTGGCATTGGTGACATGCGTCAGCGCAGGACCAGCCTACACAAACAGTACCCACGACGACACCGTGGGAGGCTGCTCGGAGCTGAGACCACCTGACAGAGAACCAGGGCTCCCACCCCACTGCTGGCCGTATAAATGCGGACACTGTCAGTGAGCAGTCGCAGATAAATGCTGCCAGAAACGAGGCTGAGCAGCTCCCATCACTGATGTCTGCAATCAGGCTGCTACAAGGCTCTAGGGACAGCAAAGCTCCCAAAGCAGCCCAGCACTGTGAAAGCCAAATTCTCCAACAAGACAGCTGAGAAGATGAAGGTTTTGGAGTGACCATATATAGGTGGTTTGAGGCCACACACAGAGAGGCTCATTAAATGCTATTTTTTTTTTTTTTTTTGGATACATCATCTCACTAAATTATCCAGGCTATACTCAAATTTGTGACCCTCCTGCTTCAGCCTTTCAGAGTGCTGGGAATACAGACATGTACCCACCCTGCCTGACTAATTCTGTATTTTAATACAGTTTTTAAAATTCTATACATTATATTGCAAACTGGTTTTAGTCAGCTTTTGCTTTTTTTCCCCCCCAGACAGGGTTTTGCTCTATAGTTCAGGCTGGCCTTGAACCAACTATGGAGCCCAGGCTGGCCTTGAACTGCAGTCCTCAGCCTCCTAAGTGCTAGGATTATAGGTATGTATACCATGCCCAGCTGGTCAGCTTTTTATATTTGGTTTGTATAAATTATTCAGAGTTGTAATCCCAGTTCTTGTGAGACTGTAAAAAGGCGGATCACTATGAGTCCAATCTAGTAGTGAGACCCTGAACACCCTGGAGACCCTTCCTTAAAAAATAAAAAAATAAAAAAAAAATCGGAGAGTTTTAGATTGGACCTGGGTAAAAAAGTAAGCAATGTATTAAATCAAAAAGTTAAGTTGTAATCTAAAACAGACGTTGGCAGAATGGCTAGATTCACAGTGAAATGAATGGGGGGGGAATGTGTAAGTGGATGGGGATCAGGTTAAAGCACATCCTTCACCAGGGCCACTAGATGGTGCAAATATCTGGTAGGACTGAAACTGAGCTCCACTCAATGTTTGGAGGAAAATCCCCAAAGAAATTAAATTTGTTTCCTCTAGGGAAAAATGGATTTATTTTGGCATTGTGCTATCCTGGACTATGAAGGTATGTGTAGGATACTAGGCACAGAGCCCCAGGGTGCCCTACTACTGGGCAGGTCTCTCAGTCCTTTTATAATTTGTTAAAATTTTAACACAGGATCACACTAAATTGCTCAGGCTGACCTCACATTTGCAATCCTGCCTCCTGCGTGGCTGGAATTACAGACGTGCGCCCACCTCCACCTATCTATATGTGTATTTTTGTTTTACAGTCTACTTTGCTCGGCATAAACATTGTGAACTTTATTTTGCAGATGTTTAACCCCTGAGCTGGTGTCACCCCACATGTGGCTCCATGACATCTGGCTGATGCCAAGCCACAGAACTAACAACTCTAGTCTTGTTAAGGGGAAAACATTGCACAAGTGAAGTCCAGATGCTACATTTCTGGTCTAATGTGCTAGGGGTCCTTGCGGAGCGACAAGCAGTACTTACTGGAGTGAGGCGGCCAGGACTCCCGATATTCACTGCCTGCCTGAGTTCTGGGTGATTTACCGCGAACCTGGGGGGCCACACAAAAACCAAAAGAGCTATGATTGAAGAACTTAAACAGCAGGTAAGCCACAGGGGGAACCTGAGCTATATAATTTTCTACCTCCTCTTCTTCCATAACCTATAAAACAACATTTTTATCTTGACAATAGTTATGTACATTTATAAAAAGCTTTCTAGCTTCCAATGCATTGTCCATACATTTTCTCACTCAATGCCAAGCTCACTTGAGGGAGAGGGGAGAAGAATGTGCGGTAAATAGAAACCCTGAGCTACGCAGCGGCTCAAACAAATGTACCGTGAATTGCTCCCTAGGATGGTCAGGCTGCAATGAGATCAGAGAGAAGAACCAGAGAGAAAACCAACAAAATTTCAGCGAGATCTTAAGTATACTCTGTGCTGCCTTCATCTACATTAAAATTCACAATGCCAAGCTTTCTCGAAAGCACGCCTACGTGAGGCACCCAGAGACAGCAGTACCTTCCTTTCCTGTTTCTTCTGCGTCTCCACGATGCGCAGGCGCTCCATAAGGCTGGAGATGCCCTGCTCCAAGCTGTCGATGGTGTGGTGCTGAGGGTCGTGGCCGCTGAAGCTGTTCCGAAGGCTGCGCAGGGCGTCTCGGACAAGCTGCAAGTCGCTGGTCTGTGGGCAAAAGTAAGGTGCTGCCACACGGCACAGTGCTGCGCGATTAGCCCAGTCCTGACCAAGGGGCTTAAACAGATGAAGCAGAGAGGTTGCTAGAACAGGTCTTCCATTTTTTTAAACATATTTATTTATTTGGTACAGGGCATCACTACATAGCTTGGACTTGTAGTGATCCTCCTGTCTCTGCCTCCCCATTGCTGGATTACAGGTGCACAACCACATGCAGTTTTGGTGGCTGGCGTGGCATGCCTGGGGTTCTAGGGCTGGTACAGCATGCAGTATTGGTGATTGAACCTGGGTTTTGTGATTGCCAGGCAGGAGCTTAGACCACTGAGCTAACTCCTGAGCTCAGGTCTTCTATTTTTGTAGGGGAAATTTTTTCTCCTAAGAAGCAGGTCTGTAATTAGTCCACTAATTCTTAGGGTTCTTTTTTTTTTTTTTTTTTTTCCTGTATTTAGGACAAGGTCTATAGGGTCTACAGGGTCTCACTACATAGATCAGACTTGTAGTAATTCTCTTGTTTTCAGTCTCCCTGGTATTACAGGAGTGAACCACCATGCCCAGTCTCAGTAGCCATGGTAGGGAGGGGGCAGCATGGCAAGGCGAGGATCTGACGTTGGCCGCTGCACTCTGCCTAAGCAGGAGCTTTAGTCTGCTGAGTTATCAGGCTGGCCCTTCTTAGTTTCAAATGGACACTGCTTCACATCTTTATAAACCTCACAGATGCAAGAACTGGGGGGCTGAGAATGGTTTGGTAATGCATGTTTATATTCCCAGCTACTTAAGAGGCTGAGACAGAAAGATTCTGAGTTCAAGGCCAGCCTGGACAACTTTCAAGACCCAATCTTAAAAATAAAATTTTAAAAAGAGCTAGAGCTAGTGATACAGGCCCTGCCTTCAATTTCAAATATGGAAGGAGACCAGGAGGAAGGGAGGGAGGGAGGGAGGGAGGGAGGGAGGGAAGAAAGAAGGAAGGAAGGAAGGAAGGAAGGAAGGAAGGAAGGAAGGAAGGAAGGAAGGAAGACAAAGGGAGAGAAAGAGAAAAGGAAAGGAAGAAAGGTAGGTGCGAAGAAAGGGAAGGAGAGAAATCAGGACCCTGGAACGTAAAAAGGCGGATCCCCTGCTGCCAGCCAGGGTTCTGTTCTGGGCCAGTCAGAAGAGGCAAACCTGCACCCTGTCCTGGGCACCTACCCCTTTGTGAGCAACGGAAGCAGCTCCTTTTCCTGCCGTTGGAATGAAAAAGCCATTGCTTTGAGAGTTATAACTGTTGTAGTTGGCCACCTTCAATAGCAAGAAGAGATGTGCTCATTAAAAGGAGAATTCTGAGCCAGGCTGTACACCATTCTTTCTTCTTCACACTTATCCCCACTTCTCACCATAGTACAGTATTATTATTCCTACTATTGGTTTTTTTGAGACAGGGTTTTGCTCTTTAGCTCAAGCTGGCCTTAAACTCACTTTGTAACCCAGGCTCTGCCACGAACTCAGCACAATCCTCCTTCCTCAGCTTCCCAAGGGCTAGGGCTACAGGTGAGCACTCCCACACATGGCTTTGTGCACTTGCTTAATGTTTCTGTTAACATGCAAACTTCCCAAGTGTGGGCAGTCTCCCTTTTATTCACTGCTGTACCACTGCTACCTCTGACAGTAGGGATTATGAATGCAGAATGAATGGAGTGAAAGCTTCACCCAGGGGGCCCCCAAATTACCCTTCTGCCACAGCTGCTGGGGGACGTCAAAATGCTGCTCTAGTAACCCCTGGCTTTGCTTCATCATGAACAATGACTAATTTTTTGTGCTTGACTGCCAGATGGACCTACTAGAACTGTGCTACGTGTGTGGGCTGTGTTGGCATTAGCACCACCTTCAGCTCAGACAGTGGGGCTAGCTAAAGCCAGAATTTGAAACCCAATTTTCTTATCCTGGAATCTATACCTCCTCACAAACCAGCCCCTGGCCAGGGTTTAGCTCTGTGAAAAACATAATATACTCCTCTGCCTCCTAATGTGGAAGGGAGAGCCAAAATCCCAGGTTACCTCCTCTACCTCTCTTTTCATACAGTGGGCCAACAGGACGTCCTTGTGTTCTAGCTCCCGTTCTAGATCCACCTACAAAACAGATGTTAAATCAGAGGAAAGTTTTTGTAGGTCAAAGGTGCAGGAAAGTCAGTGGCTGAGCATGGTGCAACCTGCTGGTAGCTGGCATCTGAGAGTTTCCAGAGCGCTTCCTCCAACTTGGCCTGGTGCTGCTGAAGGAGGCGATCCTTCTGCCCCAGCTCTTTCTGCAACAGAAACAGAGCTTGGAGATGTGTAGCAAAACCACGGACACCCAACGGCTCCCCACTTACAATATAATTTCTACTTAAGTGATGTCAAGCCTCAGAGGGACAGGCCGTTCCTCAAATTACAGCAGGAAGACCCGACACACACAACAGTGTCACACAGCACAAAGGATTCTTGGAGGAGTAAAGAGGAAAAGATGTATTTGTAGAGGACTAGTATGTGTCATCAATGCTCAATAGTTAACTCTAGTGCTGGAAGTTTCCACACTCCTTGATCTGTTCTGCTTTTCCCAACTGTGCCATCTATTGTTCAGGGATTGTGAATTGAAGGACATTAAAAGAAAGGATTTCTTTCCAGAAAACAAGGATGAAAATAAAGGAGCCACAGAAACGACGTGCTGTTCATAGAGGGCACAGGGAAGTCATTTCCAAAGCAACACTCACACTTACCTTATAGTCTCCCAAGAGCCGGTTCCTCTCATCTAGCTTCCTCTGTAGATCCACCTACAAGGGTAAGAAAGGAATCACTGGCATGAGGGTGCTGTACACTGACCCTCAGAGTAACTGGAGTTCACACTGCCACTTTAACCATACATCATGGAGACAGCTGCTCTCATCTTTTTGGTTAGCTTATCAGACCATAGAACTACTATTCAGCCTCAAAGTTAAAGGAGTCGTTGCCTCCTTTCCAGCAGGTTATGGGCTTTCAGCTAGAAATGAAAATGTATCTGAGGGAGGATATGAATAACTGCAGACACTGAGGACAGGAATCTCAGAAGCAAGATGAGAGGCTGGCACATCTAACAGAACTTATGTATCATCCCATTTGGCCAGTGGGGTCCACTGAGGTTCAAGTTGACACATGCAACTCACATTCTGGTTGTGCAGCTCATCTTTGTCCATAGTCGCTCTCAGTAGTTCTTGTTTGAGCTGAAGAATAGACGTGTCCTGCTGAGTCAGCCTCTGCTGCAATGCATCCTGGGAGAAGAATCATAGGCTCTATCAGTGAGCCCAGTAGTATTAAAAGTTACTATACTCTTTAGTATGAGAATCTCGCTGCAAGGATCTGAGCAGGGATTTTCTGTCCTCCTGCAGGATCATAGCAACTAAATGAACATCTGATCCACTGTCCCATCAAGCTGAGAAAACCTGACTTTTCCTCCAGCTACTATTTATCCTTAGCCTCTACTTCATCCCTGGCAGCATTGTGCCCAGGCAGGGAAAGAGTGTGCTCTGAGATCAGAGAAGTCTAGATTCCAAATACCAGTCTGCCACGTCCTACTTCTGTGACACTCACCTTTCCTCATCTACATCTGGGCATCTAAGCACTGAAGGTAGCCAAGCTCTTTTCCCTTCTATCTCTGTGCCTGGTCACTACTTTCTAGAGAGAAGGCTCTGTCTCTGTTCCTTGGACCACCCAAAAGGAATCTCAGTAATCACTCCCCCTCTGGTTCCCGGAGTCTGCTGCTACCCTGATGTCACTGGCCTCCAATGCCTTGTCCAGGCCAGGACAGTGAGGGATTATATTCTCTTTGCTTGGAAAGATTCTTGGCGTGATGGATTCATTCTTTTCAATGTCCTAGGATCTTACCAGCTTTAAGCTATCTTCTCAGCTTGGACCCTCTTGTTTCCTACTATGCTTAAGAAAAGCTGGGCAGGCTACATATACTGAAGCTATAGCACATTCCTCCAGCAAATGTAGTTTTAAACAGAACTCAGGGGCTGAGGCCACAATCCAATCTATTTATCCCAACTTTTCTCTCCTCATAGACTGCAAGAAATAATGTAAGCTATGGAAAATATGGGCGCCCCTTCTTAATCATGCTGTCTGCCAGGACAGTACCTGACAGAGGCAGTCTATGATGTCCTTGGCGTCAGTGTTTTAGAGGATTGCTTCCAAAGTGCACTCCAGTTATAGAGTTACACAGAACAAAGTGTACTTCTGTGGATAATAATTCTAACTTTTTCAGGGCAACCTCTTTACAACAGGATATACTGTGGAAACTATTGCTGAGTTACACTCTAGGCTTGCCATGAGTGAATATGCAGGAAGAAGAGAAGGCCATGGCTTTTCTACTTGCAGACACAGTCCTACCAGTGGCAAGCAACATACAGTCAAGGTGCTTAGCTGAATCACCATACTAGCAAAAGCCTTCAATACCATCAACAGGAGATGGATTAAATACATTGTCATATATTATATAATATTATGCAGCTATATGAAAACCTAGGAAGGCCAAAACTGAATTATCTCCAAGATAAACTGCTCAGAAAAAACAAACAAACAAAAACAAAAAACAAGAGGGACTAGGGAGATAGCTCATTAGAATAAGTGCTAGACTGGCAAGTGCAGGGTCCTGAGTTCAATTCCTGGTATTACAAAAAAAAAAAAAAAACAAAGAAAGAAAAAAAGCAAGATATCAAGCTGTATTCCCTATCTTGTTACAACTGGGTAAAGATGTGGGTTATTACCGACTATTCCAAAACTAAGTAAAGTACAATTGAGAG
>PVKA01036099.1:0-22089 GCA_004027165.1 Ctenomys sociabilis
AAAAAAAAAAAAAAAAAAAAAAGATCCTTGTTTAAAGCATGCTGGGCCCATATCTTTCTCATTCCTGCTGCTGTGTTTCCCTGGGTGGAACTGTTCACAGTAAGACCAACACATCCGTACAAGATACTATTATGAAGGGTGTTACTTCTCTAATTTCTGTTTCAGTGAGTTTGTTGTTTGTCTCTTATTTCTAAATAAACCAAGTGCAGCTTTTTACTTAGAAAACACATGAGAAAATTTAACATTTCTATTTCCAGATCAAGTGTAAAGTCCCCCTTAGAGTGAGTTAACTTCAATTTAGCTGTGCATAGCTATTATTTTTTTTAGAGTCAATACAAATATCACAAGCATCTCTCTTTTTTTTATGAGCATATCTCTTAGAAGATTATAGTGCATGCATGTGTGAGACAACAGTAAAGTCTTTTATTTTAAAGAGTACTGTCACACAGGAAAAGTTTTAAGAGAAATAAAGTAAAGTGCTATACAGGGAATATTTTGAATTCCATAAAATGAAAATGGGTCTCACGCAATCTGCTATTTCTGTAAGAGCCATTGAATATTCTACTGAGAGGCATCACCATAGTATCTTACCTGAAATAGCTCCTACCTCTTCATATTTGGATAGAGTTCCAGTATTCTAATATTCTTTGATGTTTTTTCATATAACATGAAAGTTGCTTGAAATTCCCTTTCATTTACCACCCCCCTTTATGATTCTCTAGTGGGTCACAACTCCATTCTTGAAGGAGGAATTTCCTCATTAATTCAACCAAAAGCATACTCTAATTAGCTTGCCTTTCTTCAGTTTCGATATTACAGCATGGCGCTGTATTATTCTGTATATTTCACAGAGTGTACTGTGGAGGAGATGCATGCAAATGGTGCCGGAGATGAAGGTACTCACAGGTTTATTCTGTGCTCCCAGTGGAGTCACATGCTGTAATGAAAGAGTGACTGGTTTTGGTTTCAAAATTATCTGGAATTGAACCTTCGTGGCAGCAGACTTAAGACACATATTTTATCTTCTCTGAGCCTCTGTTTCTGATCCATAGGGCAGGCATGCACTGGCTTTCAGGAGTCGAGGTGGCTTATCCAAATCCAGCTCTCACCACCATGAGCTGTTCCACTTTGATCTAATAATTTGTGGCTCAGTTCTCTGCCCTGAACTCAGCATTACAATAAAGTTATCCTTTATAGGAATTAGCCTTAAATAAAACACCACATGTTAAAGACCAGCACATTTCTTTTCTATATCTTAGTGTCTATTTATTTATTAATATTTATTATTATTATTAATTATTATTTTGATGGAACCAGGGATTCCCTACACTTGCCAGGGAAGCACTTATCCACTGAGCCATCTCCCTGGACTATTTATTAACATTTCTAACACTGATTATGAGTCCCTTACCTAAAAACACAAAAATCTAATACCTGTGTTGAAGAGTCTGGCATGAGAAGGTATGGTAGATTAGCAAAACCACAAAGATCGAATGCTTCCTTTAAACTCTTCCCTCCCAATTCCCAACGCTCTCCCAGAATTCATCTCTCTCTCTCTCTTTCATTTTCATAAACTATAAAACAACAGTATTTAAAGCAAAAACAGAATTGATGTAGTAGCCTATTCTATTTTCACAGCTGAACTCTATTATGAAATAGCACATGGGTGTAGCTGTTGCTTTTCTTGCTTTGTTCTGGCTACAAAGATATTTCTCTTACGTTTGGGTGCACACACAGAGCTCTACGGCTGGAAGTTCTATTTTCATTCTATAATCATATGTTTTCCTTTTCACCCAAGTTCTACATATCCAAGAATGTATCTGTTATGATTTGTGTCTAGTTGTTCCCCAAAGCCTCCTGTAAGTTATGGGGCAGACGTGGCTGGAGGAGCAAGTGGCTTCAGGGGCGGGGCCAGAGGACGAGGAAGGGCCCGAGGGATGGGGCCAGAGAGCTATAAACCCTTAAACTGAGCTTCCTGTGCTTTCTCAGAAACAGGGAGAGGGTCATTCTGGACATAGCAGTGCCACAGCTTCTCCTCCAGTGTCTTGAAACTTCCAGTAACTATGAGCTAAATAATCCTTTCCTTCCTTCCTTTTTAGTGTCAGGTATTTGTCCCAGCAAAGAAAGAAGAGTCACTGCGACTGTATCCCAGAGCGGCAGTCACTCCTGCTTTACTCTTACTCTTCCAGATTTCCTAAACTGGCACTGCTAGCTAGGCAGGAAGCCTCTGGGGAGGTGCTCCTGCCCACCTGCTACTGAGAACGCCCCCCCCCCCCCATAGCAGGAAGTCCTCCTGTGGACAAATCTCTGACTGTTCAGAAGCCCAAATTTTCACTTTTAGAAATGTGACCAAAACCAAACTTTTCTGATGTATTGGAGGTGATGTCAGAATTTTTCAGGCAGGAATGAAACAGAGGTCAGAGAGGCTCTCAGTGGTCTGATGATGCTTACCCATGTTTGCATTGTGCAGCAGAAATACCATCGAGAGCTACCCAACTTAAATGTTTATCAATAAAATTCAAGGAAATTGAATTTCTAAACGTCTATTATTGCTGCTGGAGCACACTTCGATAACATTAAAAATGAGTATCATTTTGTTACCTCCAAGACTATAAAAATAATATCCATAGCATGTATGTATGTATGTATGTATGTATGTGTGTATGTTTAGGACAGGGTCTACAAGGTCTCACTACACAGATTGGACTTGGAGTGATCCTCCTGCTTGCATCCTCCCAAGCACTGGGATCACAGGCACGCACCACTACGCCCAGTCTCAGTTGCAACCTAGCACGTCCTGGGAGCGGAGCTTGCCCGGCATGCCAGGAACGGAATCCCGGCCACTGCACTCTGCCTAAGAAGGTGCTGAGCTATCTGGCCAGCCCTTAGAAATATTTTAAAACTATCAGCTCAAGTATTAATGAAGCACTGAAGAAACACACCAAGGTTATTTTCCCCCTCTCTGGATTTCCAGGATGTTGGAGAACAAAATGCTATGAAGTCAAGTTAGAAATAGCCATAGGAATATTTGTTTTATGCATCAGTACCATTTCTGTGTGATTGAGAGATATTTGTTTGATATACAACTACAAGTTCTGAGAGTAGCTGTGTACTGCACCATAATTCTTTTTTTTTTTTTTTTTTTTGGTTTTGTTTTTATGAATTTTGTACAGGGTCTCACTATTCAGCTTGGGCTCCTAGCGATCCTCTGGTTTTCAGCCTCACAGGCACTAGGATTACAGGCCTGTGCCACCACGCCCAGTCTCAGTCGCTGTCTGAGCACCCTGGGAGCGAGGCTGGCATGGGAGACCAGGAACCGAACCCCGGCTGCTGAGCTCCACCTAAGCTGGCACTTTCATCTGACTTTTTTTGTTTTTTGAAGAGAGTACAAAATAGTAATAAAACAGAAAAATTACAAGGGATACAGAGTTTCACTTAGCAAAATAATATGAATTACACCGTATTTGTTGTAATGCATAGTGTTGTCATCCAACTAGTTGTTCATATTACCAGATTTATGATAGACAGCATTCTAGAAGTCAAAACTTTTAGAGGTACAAAAGTCGAACTATGCTTTTTAACAAAAGATGGAAAAATTAGATTTGTAAACTTTTTAACGGTTTTTAAAACAGTGGCGTCTAAAAGCATTACAAAATTTCCTCTCAGGAGTGTATCAGAGAAGCAGTGTGGCATCGGATATCAGAGATGTCCAGGACTGCCACAAGATTTTATCAACTTTGCCAAACTATGGCCTGTTTGTTCCATACATGATGTTTATACTCTCTGAGTATGTATGAAATAATAGGTCTCAAGGCTAGAAATCTTTATGTGCTACATACTCCTTCTAATTGCCACCAGAGCTTTAGCTAACAGGCTTAGCTAAGTTAATAATTATAGTAGAAGAAGGATGTTATTAATTAAAAAGTCACCATAGCAGAGCTGCTAATAATTGGTTAAGTGTAGATTGTAGATTTTATTGTTAGACAATGCCATGATCAAGATTTCTATTAATAAGTATGTTATCTTGTAAAATTATTCAAATTTTCTGGGCTTTAAATTTTCTCACTTATAAACAAAGAATTATAATACATTTGCATGGGATTGTTATGAAGCTTAAATGAGTTAGGTGAATTCTCAGTAAATGTTCATTTGTATTAATTGTAGTCAAATTGAAAGCTATGCAAATGTTGTTTCATGAAAATTATAGGAACTATAGCACAAAATGTTTATTTACAAAAGCAAGCTAGGTCTCAATTCCCATACCTCCAGAAATATCGAGTATTTAAATTTCTCAACAGAAAAGGGAAATGCATATTTGATAAAGAAGGTTAAGTTATGAATCTAATTTGGAAGTACTAGAATGAATATGCGTGTGTTCCTGGTATATTACATACTTATAGAGAGAATGTAGTCTCAATTTAGTCCACTGAAAAGATTTTTGTTTATTTATTTTTGTATTTCAAGAAAGGGTCTACAGGGTGCTCAGGGTCTCACCACCAGATCAGACTCATAGTGATCCTCCTGTTTACAACCTCCCAATCACTGGGATTACAAGTGCAGGCCACCATGCCCAGTCTCAAGTGCCATCTCAGGGTGCCCCAGAGGTGGGGTCAGTATGGAAGGCCCAGGAATTGAACCCTGCCCCTTCTCCTGTGAAAAGATTTTAGAGACAATTATTAACTTGGTAGAAATGAGCACCTCCAGTGGACATAAAGAGCTACTCACTCCTTTTTTGTCAGTTAAAGGAGCTGGGGACCCTTGGAAGTACAGCACAAGAAATGTGTGCATGGAGCTAGGTTGTTTTGTATTGGCCGGAGTACAAAGAGAACAAAACAGGCTGCTAGTTTCATCTGCCATCTATGGGGATGATGCCATTGTCCAACCGTGACACCAAGATAACCCTAAAATTAAATCACATCTAATACTTTAGGGTTTATGAGATCACAAGAGTAGCAAGTTGAGAAAAGGAATTATTTAATGATGATTTCAATTATTAGTTAAAATTGATGTATTAGACTTTTTCCCTGATTTTTATAGGTATGCTTCATAGCAAAACAAAATGCACGAGCTTTTCTCTTACAGATGTATTCTAGGTAATAAAGTCAGAAGCATGATTGTTATGGTTTATGAGTAGTTGTTCCCCCAAAACCTCAAGCAGTCATGGGGGCAGCTTCTGGAATTTGTGTTTGACTGCTGTGGGTGAGGGTGCTGTACTTGCCCTGGGGCAGGTAATTTGCAATGCAGTGTGTGGAGGGGAGAGAGGCTCACAAGCTGCCTGAGCTGCTGCCCCTCCCTTTGCTCTCTCTGCTCTTTGCTGCCACCATGAATGGTTGCTCTCTGCCATGTGTCACTCTTCCTTGGAGCCACTTGAGTATGGCCTGAAATCTCCACCAAGTGTGAGCTAAATGAACCTTTCCTTCCTTAAGTTTCGGTGTCAGCTACTTTTCCCAGCAATGAGAGAAGACTGAGACAATGATAAAAGTTAGATATTGACCAACACTCCCTGATAAGAAAAAATAATATTAAGACATCTATATATGCTTTCTGATAACAAGAATATGCACTATAAATGGAATATCTTTGCCAAAAAGTGAATTCATCAATAAGTAACACTTAATTATGAAGAATCTTCTAGATCCCATTTAAATTTAAAGGGAATACAGGAACAGAGCAGATGATAAAAGTACAACAGGATTTAAGGAACAAAACCTAGAGTACAGAAAGCTGCATAAACCAATGTGGTTTCTTTCACAGATTAGATGTGAGGGTGGGAGAAGGAGCAAGGAGAAGGAGACAGAGGGACAGGAGGGAGAGGGGAACCGGAGGCAAGTGAGGAGGAAAGAAGCAGCAGGCAGCAGCAGGAGACAGGTCAGCCACAGGGAGGAAGAATCCCTAGACCAAAGATTGAGTAGCTCTCCAATGTAAACATCAGATTCTAGATAATACAATTTTTTTTTATTTTGACATGTTACCAGGTATAAAAATACAAACAAACATAAGATTTTCGGTGAGAGAAACAATTTTTCAACTCTGTGGTTGAAACTTAAGGATGCTTTCCCAGTGTGTATTTTAAAGGACTTCTGTGCATTGTCTCTTAATTCTCAAGCATCAGGAGAGGTGGATGGCACTTCTCATATTTTGCAGGGGAGGAGAGGGTGGTGTGAGGTGCAAAGATGAAAAACATGTAAAGCTTAGCCTGATCACAGTGAGATGGGTTCACAGTGAACCACCTGGCTAGTTTCCCTGCATGCTACTTCCCACTGTGATGAACTATATTGATCAGAAACTCAAAAAAGAGAGCTCAGATTTCTACTCTCGTTGAGTGATGAGCTGAGTTCTTCATGCCAAATTAGGAACCTGTACATGGCAGAGAACCATGGAAGGTTTGGGCTGTGATTGAAGAAAAAAATCCCCCAAAAGTTGGTACTGGTTCTACATTGACAGGCATTATAATTATGGTAGACCATGATATAGACTTTTCTGAAAAATCATGAATGCAAGCAGGATTAGCAAATATATATATACAGCCACAAAAATGTGAGCATATTGATTTCTAAGGTCAACTTGTCATGAATAAATTGGAAACATCACCTTTCCAAGAGGCTTACAATTATGTTTATTTTATTTTATTTTTATTTTTTTGGATACAGGGTCTCACCTGTTCACTTTGGACTCATACTGGTCTTCCTGTCTCAGCCTCCCTCGTGCTGGGATTATAGGTACGTGCCACGACACACAGTTCTAGAGCTAGCATGGCATGCAGGGATGCAACTGGGATGGAACACAGGTCCAGGCAGGTGCTTATGCTGCGGAGTTATCGCCCCATCCTGAGGCTCATATTTAAAAGCTTATACATTTCACAAATATCTGACCTACTCATCATCTAATCAATATTTGAACACAGCTCTCCAACTAGTCATCTTTTTGTTTGTTAGTTTAATATCTAGCCTTTACTTTCAAACAATTTGGTAAAGTATTTATTATGTGCCTCAGTACTTACTATATGGCAGATGAAAACAATTTGTGATTTTTATCTTCCTAAGGCAATGCTGATTGCTATGGAGATGTCTTTGTATTAAGTTCCTCTCATGCTAGATAGCTCTATGGTATAGCTAAAGGTTTTGTCTACACTTATTTTTGTTCTTTGTCCATTTCTCCATGGTGCCATTAGGAAATGCAATATGATTAGAGTGTTTTCCCCCATCTTGGTTCTGCTACACAAAGAGATGAACTGCTCTCTTTTTAGCATGTACTTATCAGCAGCATTGTCATTTGCTGAATATCTCAGCTTGAGCAGGAAAATATAGTTCACAGTGCAATAAAAGCAATATTCTTAATTTAAATCTGAGGTCCCCAGGGCTGTACATTATCTTTTCTGAATTCTAGATAAAAGTTTAAAAGCTACATGTTTTTAAAGCATTGTTCCTCTGCGATATATCCAAAGGTTTGACTTCCAGAACAAAACAAGCCCCTGCATCATGATCCAAATGAGAAACTTCATGCTGAGAAAAGTTTCATAATGAATAAATTCACTGTCTTGCCTTTGCTATGTCCTTAGAAAAGCCTCTACAGACCAACCTGTAGCATGAACCGTGGCTCTTGTAGAAATGTAAAACATGCCATCGGGTTGTCAAAGGATGTTCAAAAGACAGAGCCAAACAAACCAGGCATGAGCATTACATAACATTAAGTAACAGTTGACTAAAAGGGCTAATTGCTTAATAGCATGGAAGTTTGATTTCAGTTAAAAATGTGATTACCTGCACAAATTGATGTCTCTTAAAAGCAAATACCTTGGGCTGGAGAGATAGCTCACGGGATTTATCCCCTGCCTATGCAGGTGCAGGGACTGGGATTTGATCCCTGGCACCATGTGCCAGCCCCATCCCCAGTCATGCTGAACTAGCCACTGAGACGGGGCATATTGGCATACGCGTATAATCCCAGCACTGGGGAGGCTGAAAACAGGAGGATCACTAGTAGTCTGAGCTCCATAGTGAGACTCTACCAAATAAATAAAAAAAAGCAATTGCCTTTTTCACAGAGGTGATACATCCCATTACCATACTATGCAAAGTGATGTTTGAGCTATTACAGCTTCTAGGAGGAATTCTCTCATAATGCTTTTCTTTTCTTTCCTTTTTACATTTTTTTTTTTTTTTTTTTTTTTTTTTTTGTACCAGAAATTGAACTGAGGACCTTGGGCCAGGCAGGGGCTTGTGCTTCTGAGTTATGTCTCCAGCCCTTCTCTAAGTAATTCTGATAACCTTCGTAATTTGGAAGATTAAGATGTTATAAGAGTATCTACATTGAGAAGCGTCCAAATAATTTCATGTTAAATATCATTTCTAGAATTCTTTGTATTACTAGTTCTCACTTGTGTGCCAAGGTACATCTTTTCATTAAATGCCTTTGTTATGGCTTGTGTCTAGTTGTCCCCCCAAAGCCTCATGTAAGCCATGGTGCAGACACGTCTGAAGGAGCAGTCAGTGGCTTGAGAGGCTATACTAGAGGACCGGGGCTGGACTCAAGGGCAGGACCAGAGAGGTGCGAATCATTAAACTGGCATTGCATGCTTTCCCAGGCCAGTGAGGAAGTGTGGAGAGGGCCATCCTGGGCACAGCAGTGTTCAGATCTCTTATCTGGACCCTATAGAATGGGGTAGTGGTGTCTGTGATTGAGGCCGCCTCGGGCAGAGAGATGTTTGGGGAAGACAGAAGCACTGGCCTTCTCTCCTGAGCAAATACGACTCTGAGGTCTTGCCTAGTAATTCAGGCTGTCTTAAAGTATGAAACCTCCAGTAACTATGAGCTAAATCTTGTCCTTTCTTCATTTTGAGAGTCCCGTATTTGTCCCAGCAATGAGGGAAGAGTAACTAGGACAACCTTGCACCAGGATTCCTCTTAGGGAGAGAACTGTCTGTGATTAGAGATCTCCATAGCCAGAACCTGTAATGGTAAAAACAAAAGCACCAAAATTATGGCGTGAAAGAAAGCAGCAGGGATGCGGGGGATAATGAGAACACCTCTGCTCAGCAAGGACTCCCCAGGACCTGCAGCTGTCCTGTCTCACTTCTCCGATCTAAGGAGTTCCTTGGTCTTTCATGATCTCAACACAGTTGAAGAGCTAGATAATTGTTCGTGGAATCCCTTTTAACTCAGGTTTGTTCAATTTTTCTTCAGGATAAATTCCAAAAGTGGGATGGGGACGAGAGCTCAGTGGCATGAACGCTTTCCTGGTAAGCTCAAGGTTTTGAGTTTGATTCCTGTTATGGCTTACCAAGCAGGCCCCGAAACCAGGCATGGTGGCACATGCCTGTAATCCCAGCGCTGGAGCGGCTGAGACAGGAGGAGTCCGAGAAAGGTAGCGAGATCCTGTACTAAGTAAATACATAGATAAATTCCAGACATGCAGTGTTAGCAACAACCCAAGAGCAGGCTGCGTCTTCAGTTATCCTGGCAGTAGTACATGATTTTGAATACCTTACTGCTGTTGCTGACTTGACTCGGGAAGGTGGTGTCTCATAGATTTCCTCTAAGATCCCCATTTGTTCCATGTGTAAGTGGTAAGTACATGGGGATATAATTTGGGAATATTCAGGTATCTCGTTTCACATGATATTTTTTCTCACTAACTATAGCACCACTTAGGATTCCGTGGTGTTCATCGCAGTAATATTTCGACAATAGACTGAAGTATGTTCCTGATAGCTTAGATGAAGACTGTGAGTGACAGGGGATCTAAGATCACCTCAAAATATGTCTTTTGAAAATTTTTGTGTTTTATTTTTATTTTTAAAAATAATTTCATTGAGAAGGAAGTAGCAATGAGATGGTTTCAAAATAGGTTAAAATAGGTTAGTAGTACAGTTACAATAATTAATGCATTGCACATTGTTGTCTCTGTGGTAGGATTTTTTGTTTTTGCTGGTTCAGCCTGCCTTAAGGACGGGTCTGGTAAGGCAGGTGGAGGTGGGGTTCAAACTGTGGTATCCTGCATCTGACTGCATTTGCATGAGCAGGTGCTTGAAGAATTGAGCTAACCTGCAGGCACCCTGTTTTGAAAAATTAGAGTGCTTGAACTATCAAGAAGTGAGACGGGAGCAGAAAGGAAAGCAGGCTGAAGGGTGCAGTCTGTGAATAGCATTCTGGCTCTGTTAGCTTTAAGAAGACTGCTAGATATGCAAGGGGAAATAGAAAAGAGGCATTGGGCAAGTGAGCCTGGAGTTTAGAAAGAGAAATGAGATCAAGGTGTAAAATTGGAAACATGTGTGTTTGGGTGACATTAAAACAGTTGGGATCACATACGATCTCAAATAAAAAGAAAAATCCTAAAGACTGAGGCAAGGTTAAAAGCTCAAAATTAAGAGATCAAGAATTTTGGAAAATCAGAAAGTCAAAATAAAAAAAAAATGGTCACAAGAATTTAAGATGATTGGAAAAGAAAACCTGATGAGAGAACTGGAATTCAAGAAAAAGAGGCTGGAAGGTTTGAGTTGAATCTCATAGACAGGGAACCTTATCTGATCCTTTGGCCCTGGGAGGATACATTAATTCATTGCTAGAGTTTCCCTCTGCACCAAACATTTGAATTCAATACCAGTGGATGAACACAAATTGTTTATTTTCACCATCCTGCCTGAAAGGCAGTGTTATATGTATAGGTCAATATTGGCCATGGTAAAATCCTCCAGTGCCACAAAAGTGTTGATTTCCTAGAATTTAGATTTTATTTTATTTTTCATTAGATAAGCCAAACTATAATTTACTCAGAAAACAGCAGACGTACCTTGTTGGTGTTCTGCTGTAAGGGGAAAGAGTTCCTCTTAATTTGGTATAATTTCAATTTTTAAGACTTAATTGACAGGGGAAAGGGGGTCCAGGCATGTTGTTCTATATGACATACAACTCCTGTGAAGCTATAGAAATGATTATTTATTTCTGTTGATATTAACATTTGTGGTGATTGATTTAGCATTCAACTGAGATTCTTATAAAGGAAAGGAATGATTTATTTATATAATTTAGGTTAGTCAATCAATAATCCAACAATTACCCAACTTTGATAACCACACTCATTTATAAGAACTAGTTATGCTTTAGTTTAAGGAAGATGAAATAATATATTTTGGAATAAAACAGATTTCTAAATTAGATATACAATACAAAAAGTCTTTGTATTTGTGGAGCAATATTCTCCTTACAAGCAAAGGAAAAAGTTAAAACTATCTTGAGGAAGTCATAATCTTAAAAGAAAATAAACAAACAGATAAAACTATAGATTTTTGTTCACCAAACACCTTTGATCTTAATATTTACCCTATTTACCCAAAGGAAACTTCAGGACCAATATATTAGTTTCCAATATTACGAACTTAAAAATAAGCACAATTTTATATACATTATATCATTTCTTTATCTTTCTTTCCTTGTCATTGGATATAAATTCCTAACTTCCATATGTATCCTAACTACACTACAATTATCAAAATAAAAAAGTAACATTGACAGAATTTTATTGTCAGAGATATCATGTAACTTTTATCTATTGTCCCATCAGTATCCTTATAACTGTTTTATTTATATGCCTGCAATTGAAGTTAGAGAATACCCAGAATTTACCTGTCATTTTTAATTTCTTATAACTTCTTTTTAAAAATTATCATTTTTTTACCAATTTTGCAGGTTTATATCTAGTAACCTAAACAACTAGTTTGAAGACAATGTTATTCAATACAATAACCATTGTTGAGTTCCTACTATGTTGCTTAGTGAAAAAGTTCCTATTATTTTGTTTAGTGAAATTTTGTATGATTTTTAACTTTTTACTAATTTCATTCAATTTAAAAAATCAAAAAAATAAAATAATTTATTAGTCTTATGTCTACACTGTAGTCTCCCTCAACTAAATTCTAATTAAAATCCAACACTTTCATGAACTGTACATTTTTGGATTTATGAACCAGTTGTATGGTTGGATGTCCCTCAATTTGAGTTATTAAATTTTCCTTCATTATTACATTTCCATTATAAATTTTTAGGAGGAACTCAAAGGAGAGATGTGCTATGGTCTTGTCACACCATAGTATGTGATGAAGGACATCAATTTGTTCTCCATCAATCCAATCAAATGATTGGATTGCTTCTTCTCTACCTTGCTTTCTTTGGTAAGAAGAGGACTTGAAAGACAAGTAAGTTTATTGTTACTACATGAATCGTATGCTTTTCTCTTTTGTTGGTACACTATATAAAAGTTTGTTGAATACTATGTAAAAGTCACTATTATACAACATATTAGAACTCCGGGAATCCCTGTGAATATTCTGCCAGGGAGCCATGGGCCAGGGCTACCATCTTTATTTGACCAAATGGCCATGACTCCCTACTTCAGTTGTGGTACTATCACCTGGGACCTTGTAGCCAATAATATTCGGAGAAACTGATAATCTCCTTTCTTCAGATAAGTACCAAGTTAGAGGTCTTTTTGGAGTAAATGGCTCCTGTATATTCTCACTATGGTTTTGTAGGATATTTCTTTACCTGGAGGCAGGTGTATCTTTAGCAGACTGTCTCTGGGTCTAAGGTTTGGTCAGATGTAGAGGTTATAACAGGGGTTTTAGCTTTCTATTAGGCAGCAGACCTTACTTCCCCCCATCCCTTTTTTATGTATCTAGTATAGAGTCTTCAGGGTCTCGCAACATAGATTGGACCCTAGTGATTCACCTGTTTGCAGCCTCTCAAGCGCTGGGATCACAGGTGCATGCCACCACGCCCAGTCTCAAATACTGTCTCAGGATGCCCCAGGGGCGGGGCAGGAATGGCATGTGGGGGATTGAACCCTGGCTACTACACTTGGCCTACACAGGAACATTAGTCGGCTGTAATATGTGGTTTTTGATGTTTCCCCTGTCTCGAAAAGGATTACATTAATGTAGGAAATAAATGTATTCTGCAGAGAATTTCTAATTTTTTTTTGATCTGCTATTTAAAGTAAATGTGTTTTAATAGGTTCACTTTCTATGACTTCATGATATAGTCTGCTATTTCTTGTTTTCAGGAGTTTAAATACAATTCAAGAACAATACTCAAATCTTTATTTGGAGATCCTACCAGGGTGTTAAATTCGATATCAAAACAGCACCCCCATATTAACAAATATATTCCAATCTTCTCAAATCAGCACGTTCAAAATCTATTCTCAATGTAATTTTTTAGATTCTTGAAATCTACTGGCCAGGCTCCAGAGCTTCTGTGGTGACACTAGGTGTAGGACAGTAGCCAAAAGGGAAGCTGAGTGCACTGTGCAGAGGGTGAGCATATGCTATAAGGCAGTGTCTCCTGGGAGGCTTCTGCACAGCCTTTTATCAAGGATAAGAATCTATTCTCAAATAAAGGAGAATGGACCACTTGCTCAGACACAGAAGCCTCAGGGTAATCAGGGATTCAAGTTTAACTCCACCTATACATATATTTCCACATTAGCATTCTTGTTACTAACCATAATGGCTGACACCTACAACTTAAATCAGGAGAAGCTTACAAAGCTTATAGTTCCAGGGGATTCAGTACTTGTCTGGCAAGCTTTCAAGCAGAAAGAAACCCCATGACACAGGGCAGGGTAAAGCAAATCTGTTTAGCTCATCACAGCCCAGAAAGAGAACAGTGCCAGAGAAGAATGAGCCAGAAACCACCTATGCCCAAGACCACACCCTCACACCCTAATGAGACACAACCAGGACCTGCTTTCCTAAACTTCTATGTGTTTCTTAATTCAGTGAAGTTGTTATATCATTTTAACAGCCACAATTCCCATCCTAATGGTACAATGTCTACTCCTTGAGGTGAGCTTAAATGAATCAGCAGTACCTACTTGCATGGGCTCAGTGTCACAGCCCACATATACTCTTTCTTACACTTCTCAAATTAAAGAGACATTCTCTGGAGAGTACATTTATTTCCTACATTTATATAACTCTTTCTGAGATAGGGGAAATATAAAAAACCACACTGATTCAACACTCACACATTGTTTCATGGGTACCCACCTACTTATGCCTCCTGAAAGAGTTCTTAATGAGCAGCAATCCAACTCAACTTTACAGTCAAATAACCAAAAATAAGTCCTGATAATAACTGCATTAATTTAAGTTCTTAGAAGCAAAGCCCTAGACAAGGATTCTTGTGTAAGGGACTTACTGAAAGCACGCTCTTATGAGAAGCTGTGTGCATTAGAATAGAGCAAGGAAGAAAAACATAAGCAATTGCATAGTTTCGCATGGACAGAATCTACAGTCTGATCCCACAGGGACTCCGCAGTAGGAGTTCTGTATGAAGAGTCCATGAGGGGAGAGAGGGTGGGGTTTAGTATTCCCATGTAAGGCAGTCATTGCCTGTTGGCTGCCCTTGGGATGTGGACATAACTTTCTTGGCAAGGTGACTTGTACTCTGGTGAGGACAGCTCTACAGACAGAGGCAATTGCGAATGATTGAAGCTAGTGGGCTGTGGCTGCCCTGTTTCAGACAAGCACTTAGACCCCTGAGCTTCTTCCCAAACCCTGAGCCTCCTGTTTCAGTAAAGGGGATCTAGCAAGTACGTGCATAGAGGACACTGCTTACAGGGATACACTTCAGGAGGAGTACTGGGGCAAAGTAGCATAATACTACGATTAGGACTCCTTTCTCTGCTGGGGCATCCATTAGCAACATGTGGATTCTCATGGCCGAAGAGGGCTCCTGGTGATGCTTACAAAAGCACCAGCATCCCAGGGCACAGAGATGAGAAGATGAGGTGATTCTAGGGGACCAATAAGAAGATCCTAGTATCCCAAATAACATGACAATCAGTAAGCATTCGAATATATGCTTTATCTTAGCAATCATATACTTGAAAATTAAAACTAAAATGTATAGGAAATCAATGGCATATACCTATAATTACAGCTTGGGCAATTTAAGGGTTTAGCAAGAGCTTATCTTGAACTAAAACTAAAATTTAAAAAACGTAAAAGTTGTTTACAACTTTCCTCTGATTAGTTCAGAGGAAAGGCCCTGGGTATCATCCATAGTAACACACACACACACACACACACACACACACACACACACACACACAGAGTGTATCACTTTTCAGTCTTCAAATGGCCAGGAGAATCAGTATTTGTGAAGAACTGAGTTTTCATATACATCCTTGGTAGGAAAGTAGTTTTAGGACTGGGGAAATAGCTCAGCATATTAAAGTACCTGCAAACAGATGCAGGGGCCAAGGGTTCAATCTCCAGGCATGCTGTACAGGCCCCAGCCCCAGGGTACACTAAGATAGCAACTGAGACTGGGTGTGGTGGCATGTGCCTATAATCCCAGCTCTTGGGAGGCTGTAAACAGGTGGATCACTATGAGTCCAATCTAATAGTGAGACCCTGAACACCCTGTAGACCCTTCCCTAAAACATAAAAAAAATATTGTAGATGTTTTAAAATTAGATAACTAGCTCAGAAACTATGCAAACACAGGTTACACTACAAACATTTTAGAGGAACTTAAAATTATGTATGAAAATGTAGCTTAAGAAAAATCCCAGGGCTGAGGAGATGGCTCAGTGCAATAAGAGCTTCCCTGGCAAACACGAGGGCCTGAGTTCAATCCCTGATTCTGCCAAAAAAAAAAAGGAAAACTCATACAAGTTGACAAGAACTTTTATTGTCTGTAGTAGGAAAATAATTCATAGTGTATATTACAGGAAGCACAACAGATTTGAGTAGTCAAGATAGAATTTCTCAAATTGATGAGTTGTTTAGGTGTTAATTTCTCTTAGAACACTGACTTATAAGGACAGATAATAAATGGTTTTCATAAATTCATTGTACATTTAGATACTTAGGGGGAACAATAAGAGATACTGACATAAAATAGAGACACAATTTTTGAGACCTGTCCTGGTCGAATATGAATGTTTGATCAATTGTCTCTCATGACATGATTTCAAAAGAAGCTCCGTGCCACAGGGGCTCCATATGTACAAGTGCATATATCAGGGCGTGAACAAACGGTGCGGTCTAATTCCAGAAGCCTACAAAACGCCCTCAGCACTTTCACGTTCTCAGAGTCGTACAAGGGCAGTGATTTGTATTTTTCTCAGAACTATTTTCCTAGCTTTTCTCAGAAAGCAGTTAAAAACTGCTCTGAGTCCTGTGACCTCCTCGATCTTGTTATTTGCCCAGCGGATGTCATTGGACCACAATCATGTGACCTTTCATCAGAACTGTTTTTAATCAATGATATCCCAAGCCCAGTGTATGATAACCTCAGCTCAGCATAGTTTCAACTCATATAATTCTGCATTTGTTTAACGAATGTCAGCTGTGTTCAAGCACTGACAAAATATTATGGAAACTTGGAGTTGACACAAAAATAATGATATAGTCTTTTAGTGTAGTGCTGGATTTGTCCTTTGCTTGATTTTTAAATTGAAACTATATATTATAAGCTCTGTCCTAAGCACTATACTTATTAAAACTGAGGCAAGATAGAAGATATGAGTGATACTAGAGGACAACAATCACTAAGCTTGAAATAATGATGGCAGTGGTAGGCTGGGCAAATAGCTCGGTGGATTAAAGAACCTGCTCGGGCAGATGAAGCAGCCTGGGTTCGATCCCTGGCACACTGTGCTGGCCCCACCCCTGGGGTGCACTGAGAGGGCAATTGAGACTGGGGGTGTTGCTGTTGCGCGCCTGTAATCCCAGTTCTTGGGAGGCTGAACACAGGTGGGTTACTGTGAGTCTGATCTACGTAGTGAGACCTCATAAACCCTTATAAAAAAAATACATAAAAAGAAAAAAACCATGGCAGTGGTCAAGTTTTTCACCTCAGAGTAAGAAAGAAGCAAAACAACAGTTGTTAGAGATGGAAAGAAAACATTCTAAGATGGCAAAAGCAGAACATAATTCTTGTAAAAATATTTAACTAATACTATATGTAAAGAGTTTGTATGAAGGGCCTGCCAAATAGCTCAGCGGATTAAAGCTCTTGTAAGCAGGCACAGCAGCCAGGGTTCGATCTCTGGCCTGCCAAGCTGACCCTGCCTCAAGGGCTTGCTGAGACAGAGATAGAACTGGGCTTGGTTCCCGACGCTCATAAATCCCAGCTCTTGGGAGGCTGTAAACAAGCAGACCACCATGAATACAATCTAGTAATGAGATGCTGAACACCCTGTAGACCCTCCCTCCCTACACCCTGTAGACCCTCCTTCCCTACACCCTGTAGACCCTCCTTCCCTAAATAATACAAACAAATAAATATATAAGTAAATAAAGTGTAGATATGAGGGCATTTTTTGGTTACCATTGAACATTCCTAAATTCCATCTCATATTAATGCATGCAAGTTTCCCTTGGCATTGCAGTTCTCCAAAACTGTTGAGATTCAAGAAGAAGATCCCTGCATCTGCAGGTGGGTGCCAGCTGATACAGTGCCCACAGAAAGAAAATTCTCCGCAAAGATATTGCTGTCTTTCAGTCAGGACAACTCAGGATGAAGTCTCCTCAATTACATTGTGCAATGACAATTTATGAACTTACCAGATGATTTTGTGCATGGGTATGGGAAGTGGGGTGATTGTACTCTAGACTTTCACAATAAGTTGCTTACTCAGCCTGTTTAATTTCTTTTTTTTTCTTTTTTTTATTTTAAGCCAAAGTCTCACTGAGTTGTCCTGTGGCCTAGGCTAGGCTCCAACTTGCAGTCCTCCTGCCTCAGCCTTCCAGAGTTCTGAAATTATAATTATGCATCTTCATACTTGGCTACTAGGTAATTCTTAAAGCAAAAGCAACAGTTAACATTGTGTTTGCAGAAATCCCCTGTATGAAAGAACTGTGTAGCACTGTGTCAAATGCAAAGTAACTGACACAGGAACCAAACTAATGCTGTCGCAGCTCCATCAGGGGCAGCTAGCTGAATTTAATGCAGAGGATTTTACTACATCAGAAGCATGTTAACTTGGCCAAGGGTTTACTAC
Source organism: Ctenomys sociabilis (assembly GCA_004027165.1). NCBI lineage: Eukaryota > Metazoa > Chordata > Mammalia > Rodentia > Ctenomyidae > Ctenomys > Ctenomys sociabilis. The sequence goes on from PVKA01036099.1 coordinate 18,013, forward strand.
TTCTTCCACACAGTGATTCAGCTGTGTTTCAGATTTATTTTTCTCCTGGACTGTTAACTATCAAAATTATTTTAATTTAATGACCTTCAAATTCCTGAATATTGCACTCATTCTTCTAGAGGAGTAGGGTACATCTCGATAGACTCACCCTTTTTTTAATTTAATAATAATTTCAGTATAAAAGGATTTTTGCAAGCATTTGCCTGAAGATACTTTTGATTAAACTATTTTAAAATTTTTACTCTGCGATAGTCTTTTCTGCCGGTTTTGCTACTCTCAATTAGACAACTCTTTTAAAGGACTTCTTTTAAAATCTTAAATATTACATAATAAGCCAGGATGTTTTGATATAAATACTGAATAATTTCCTTCTGTGTGTCTAATTCAGGCTTCAGAGACTAAAGGTTTAGTTTTGTGATAAATGTCACAGATCATACTATTAGGAATATAGAATGTTGTGAGATCTTTCCCCCATATCTACCATTTCAGATGTCTGACAAAGATGGATGACTGACTCACAATTAAAGCCAGGAAAAGAAAAAGTCACTGATGAAAGCAGTGTGCCTTCTCAGTATTCAAGGACGCATAAAAGACACATCTAGGCGACTACTTTCATCAGATGGATTTTGAGAAATTTTGCTAGTTACAAGAAAAGCGCTCCACAGCTACTTTCACTTAATTCTATGAGAAGAAAGATTTGTACTAATAGTGTTTGGACAGGAGATCCTGTCTGCTTCTTGTACTATGGATAACCACTAGCAAGATCACAACGTAAAAAAGTATTAATTATTCAAATTGTCTTATTAATCAGCTTTGAAACTGTCTCATTGATATTTGTCTCTCAATAAAATAAAATAAAATTTAAAAAGTAAAATATAATTCAAAAGAAAAAGAAAAGCACTTCAGGAATTAAAAGGACTACTTATCTAGTCCTGTACATTTAAATTTCAGAACAATCATAAGACAACTTTCACTTTTTGCAAAACATCGGGAATTGATTCAACCCCCTCTTGGTCACACTGAATAACAAACCTTGATAAGTTAGAAAAGAATGATAAATGATTATAACTTAGTATGTTCTTTCTTGGCTCTCAAACAGTAAATTATAGTCCTATAGTCTGTGTAGAAATACCACCACTTAAACTTGTGTGAAACGTAAATAATAATCCAGTGGTTTGTGATGATCCTAACACTATGAAATACCTAAGAAATCTAGGTTAAATCTAAAAAGTCCTGCCTTGTGCCACACTGGATCTTATGTAAAATACCCCAAATGGTACAGTTTTTCCTATCGTTCCTTTTTGATAATTCATGATCTATTTCGTTGTAAATACTTTTCATTATTTCTGCTTCTGCTCTCTACGTGCTCTTGTATATTTGTTTTTTTAATTTATTTTTAATTTTAATTTTTATTTATTTATTTTTATTTTACTTTTGTTTTATTGAAGTACAAATATCAATGAGACAGCTTTAAGATACCTTCACAAGATGGATTTCATAAATTAATATATTGCAAACTGTTTTCATAATATTTTGATATCATAGAAGGTGCATACATGATATCACACTCACAGACATTATTATACTGTATGTCTCCCATCAGTAAATTAAGAGACTGTAGCTGTTTGTGTATCCTATTCTTTATACCTGAATTACATCTGTTCTTGCATATTTGTTCCAAATTAGGAGCCTCCGTGTTTGTTCTATCCATTACACTTTTTCAACACTATTGCATCATCTATATATTTACTAAAGACGCTGTCTGCATAATTGTGTCTAGAAACTTTATTTTATTTCATGTGTTTGCTACAGGGTCTCACTATGCAGCCTGACTCACAGTGATTCTTCTGTTTTCAGCCTCTCCAGCATGGGGATTACAGGCATATGCCAACCCTCCTGGTCTTGATGGCTGGCTTAGGGTGCCTGCGGGTGGGGCTGGCACAGTGTGTGGTGCCAGGGATCAAACGCTGGTCCTTGTGCTTGCATAGGCAGGCACTTAGTCCACTGAGCTATCCTGCTGACCTCGCCTAGAAATTTTAGATGTTTGCATGCCTAACGCTTGGACAAGTAATTCAAAAGCCAAACTATTTATTTTAGTATGCTCTTGTGCAAAAGATAAGTCAAATCAGTGGAATTCTCAATCTTGTATACTTCATTCCTGCATTCTAAAATAAATCAAGTAGTCGGTCTTTAGTGTTCATAGAGCAAGGATACAATTTTAAAAGTTAATTACATAAGAACATAAAAATATTGGTGGAGGCTGGGGAGATGGCTCAGAAATCTAGATACCTGCTTGGCAAGCACAAGGACCTGAGTTTGATGCCCAATACTATATGCCATGCCAGGCCCAGAGCCCTGGGCAAACTGGGCCAGCCCAAAACCAGGTATGATGGCACATGCCTGTAATCCCAGCGCTGGCGAAGCTGAGACAGGAGGATCACCATGAATCTGAACTGAGTAGCGAGATTCCGTAATAAATGAAGAAAAAGAATAAATAAAATTAAAGGGCTGGTGATTACAGTACAGTAGTAAAACATAAACTGAAGGGGAATGAAATCACTTTCCAGCTCTTGGATTTAGTTTGAGTTTCAGTAAATTCCAGTGCATATTGTTATCTTTTCTTACACTATTTGATCTTGTCTTTCATTCTGATTGCTATCACTACTATCCGTATTTTACTGTACTTAATTTAAGATTCTATTCTTTATAGTCACAAAGACCTAACTAAAACACCCTAAGAGCTACTGGTGGATGCCAGCTCTCATGTCTCCATGGATTTTCTTGGTCCGATATTTTATGCTTTCTGTTAATCTAATCATCAAAGACAGTCTGATATTCACTGAAATGGTTCCTCCTGGGTACTGTTTGAAAATATCATTGAGAATATTGTTACAAACTCATTAAAACATGACATTTCATATAACACACCATAGACCTTTTTGCTCCCTGAAGACTAAATTCCTATTAGTAATTATGACACAAAAATGAAAGACATTTACAGTAGCAAAAGAAAAATGAAATTATTTTGAAAGTATGGGGTAGGGAATGATAATGTAAATCATAAGATAGACCAAGAAAGTCCAGAGTACAAAAGTCAATAATCAAGCATTTTCCTTCATACTTCTGGTCTATAAGAAGTAATGAAATATCTTCTCAAGAAATACAAGCAAAAATACATGAAACAGAAATTTTCTAAGGTACAACCTCAAGAACCAGAAAATAGTGATAATGGGTGATATGCCTGGCTTACTGGAGTTTTTCAGATTATAAAACTAGAAGGGGAAATAGAGACAGAATGTGGGGGTGTCGTGAGACACATTTGGAAGTCCCACAAAGTTCACAGCCCTACTTCCATTGGACCAGGTCCAAAACCTTCTACCTAGAGAGGAAATCAGGATCTCAAATCACTCTGGACTAGCTTAGCTTCTTGACTCATTGAAGAAATAAATTCAGGACCTAGTAGTGATAGAAACTCATTAGTCAGAATCAGACAGACACACTCAAGAGACAAAACAGCCAGGTTATTTGAGGGTGAGGTGCACTACAGTCTGAGGCATGGGATATTTATTTGGTCTTAGGGTTTTCTCAAGATGGCCAATCTGTGATGTTGAATTTTTAAATTCATTGTTATTTACCTTATGTCTGTTTCCTTAGAGTGCAAGTTGCTCATGAGTAAGCTGAAGCAAAACTTGTATTTATTAACCTGGTTAATGTCTCATTTATTTGTGTTTCAAGTTGGAAAGTACGGTACTCAATTAACAGTTCTCTTTCTCTGACAGTGGAGATTTTGGAATGGGTGGATTTAGAAAAGCATAGGCCAAATTCATGAACTTATTTTATGTTAGATATCTAAGAGTAGAGTCCTGGAAGGGAAAATCAATCTCCAGGAGAAAAAGGTGCTGCAACCTTGTGTAAGTTTGATTGTATTACAATGCTATCGTCTTCTTAAAATTACAATTTTAAAATTACAATTTCTTTTGAAGAGTGGTGAAAGAGTGTCCACAAGGAGAAGAGGAAGGGCTGGGGAGGTAGCTCAGTAGAATAGCCTGAGTTCAATCCCCAATTCTGCCAGAAGAA
>PVKA01036100.1:0-22088 GCA_004027165.1 Ctenomys sociabilis
AGGAGTGGCCACGATCAAGGGCGGTAAAAATGAGGTCTTTCCTTGAACATTTTTGCTGACATTTCTGGGGATCAGCCTCTTCTTTCTGGTCAGAGAGGTAAAAGGTGGCAAGACAGAGGCCTCCTGTGGCCATAGGTCTCCCCTGTTTAGTGGGAACCCATGCACTCATGGCATGAGCCCACACAAGAGCAGCAGAGGCAGAGACAGAAGTGAGTCCAGAGGGTGTTCAAGACCTAGAGCCAGGCGAGCTAGAAATGAGGCCCTGGGTGTGACTGCTGACATGGGCCCGTGGAGACCCCTTGCTGCTTCTGTCTGATCTTGGGAGTTAGTGAAGCCAGCCTCTCACTCCTGGTCCAGTAGGCTCTGCTCTGCAGACAGGCGCCCTCTGGAGAGAACCCTTTGAGCCTGCACAGCCAGTTTAAAGAGAGAATGGTGGTGATTAAGCACAGATGGTTAAAACAGGGTCGGTTCCTGGTAGAGATCATAAAAAGTGTTAAACCAGAGAGACCTTTAGAATGTACAAAAGCACGAGGCTCATCTGATTCAAAATCTTTTAGCATGCTAGTAATGCCCTGAATACAAATTGGGCACAAGTTTTACCTGTGTTTAAAATCCTACTTCAGCCTAGCTGGGGATCTAGTAGTCCGTAATCAACTTCCCACGATGGCCATACGAATGTTCTCTGAAGCAGCGCTGTGAGCATTATTGATTTTGTATTATGGATAGAGAATTACTGGTAGCACTGTGAGCCACCATGCTGCAGGGCAGGGTGGGTCAGCTCTATAGGCAAGGTTTACTCCTGTCACTTCACTGTGCTTTGTTGGGGGCCCCAGGGTCCATTTCCCTGAGATTACCAATTAGTGACTGGCCAGGCTGGGCTGTGGCCATGCCGAAAGCCTGTGGTGGCTTTTCTGGGGGGACAAAGGGGAGATGCCCCAGGATCAAGGTCTGTGCCCCTTGGTTCTAGCTGTTCTAACAAAGGCCTGTAGGTGGTGCAGGTCGGAGACAAGAGGAGAGCATTTCTCACAGCTCCGTAGCCTGGACACATGAGAGCGAGCACTACACTCAGGGAGGCCTTCCCAGACAGCAGCCTGAACACTTTTCATCACACATGTGGATGGGAAACAGACAGGAAGCTCTGTCTTCCTGGTATAATTACACCTGGAACCACATCTCCAAGTCTGTGGAGACTCAGGCTTCAGCAAACAGATTTCTCTGCAGGGCAGAGCCCATCACTCAGTTGGGGCAGGGTACAGTCTTGCTTCAAGTGTTAGCCAACCCTGAACTTCATCCCCTTCGTGCTTTTAGTGCCTGTCCCCTGGAATCCTGTTCTCCTCCTGCCCACCCCCATCTCCTGTTACCTTTTCGGTGCTGGTCTGCTAAGGTGTAGCCCACATCTCACCCCTCCAAGACTTTGCTGACCCACCACCTACCTCCTCTTATTTTATTTGACCCAGCTCCTTTGATAGATCAACGTGGAGAGATTGTCCAAGCTTTACTCTTGAGTGCAGCCTTGGGCATTGGGAGTACTTATCTTCTGTCACCAGGAAGACAGAGCAGAGCCAAGGCACACAGATCTGTCTGTGTGTGGGGCTTACTGATTCACAGGAATCCATGGCAGTGCCTGTTATTTGCATAGTAAACCCATGCATTTCAAATCTTGTGTTCTGTTTACATCTATTGTACTCACTGGCCACTGCTCCAAGCAACTTTTGATAATTTTTATGGTCTGGCTTTTTTTCTGTCTCCTAGCCTACAATATGGAGAGTTGCATTGTACACCCTTTAAGAGAGCTCTTTAGAGGAGGTATCAGAAGGTTTTCATTGATATATTCATTCATTCATAAATAATGGCACAGTGGGGCCATTTGATTTTACAATCAGGGTTTATTTCATCTTTTCTAACTCAAGATACTTTGGGAATTTAGCTTAAATGTTATTCATGAGGCAGATTTAAGAGTCAAAACTTCATTCACAAAAGAATTGACGTCTGTTGCTTTCTTTTGATTCACCTTCAATTCCAGCAGGTGGCAGTACAACATAAAGAAAGCTTTTGCGCGCATGCCCAACCTAGTAATTACAATACCTCCTTCAATATTATAAACATTAACAGTCTCATTCTCGGTAGATGTATGTTACAATTCTAAAAATTAAAAAAAGTATTTCTAAAATTTTATCTGTTGGTCATAGATTCATTGCTTGTCATTTTCATATTTTCTCAAGAAAAAGTTCAGCTCAGATTTTAAGAGCTCATTTATTCTTGGCATGTTGGAAGCTTACAACAAAAGACAATGTTTAGGAAAAATCCCTTTTGGCTAGTTTAGCACAGTATATAAATTTACCCTAATGAATGTAAATTCATTAATGTAATCATTACCATAATTAATTAGTTATGATAAAATTATTTGGGCTATGATACAAGTTCAGTTGAGAAAATAACCTTCCTGTGGAATTTATTTGTATGTGTGTATGTTCTAGGCATATACATATAAATTTATATATTTATGTAACATTGTTCTTCAGAAAGTTATTTTAGCTCTCCAAAATTACAGTTTGTTTCCTAGAGTCAGCACTGTTTTTAGAATCAGATTTCTTTAATTGAGTTCTCTGAATTTTATTTAATTGTCCATAACTTCAAAGAGACTTCCCAGACAAAACTAGGAGTATGCAGCGGATTGAGATAAGACATGTCTGAAGAAAGGCCTAGTTAGAACTTTAGAAACTAAGAAACAAAGATTAGAAGCACACTGATAAGTGAGAAATCAGTTTCCTTAAAGGATGCACCTATTACTCTTTATTTTCTGAGAAGTAATAAAATACTCAATTATAATGAATAAATTATTGCAATGCATATCATTTCCATTCACTTGTATATGAATATGCACTTGGCCTTCTTTGGTACATTTCCTTATTCTAGAAACAAGAAGAGCCTTCCCCCTATGGATGCAATCCCAGCACTGTCACGTATTTTCCAGTTAATATATTAACTTCTTTTCCTGTGGTTTAATCAGGAGTGGACATCAGATACCAGAACCTGAGAAGCAGTGAGATCCCAAGGCTGGGTAGAAAGAGTGACTTAGAGAAGACATCTTTGGGCTGGCAAGATAACTCAGTGGTCTAAAGCACCTGCTCAGGCAAAGCTTAGGAAGGTGCAGGGGAACATGGTTCAGTCCCTGGCACCAGTTGGGGCTCCAGCCCTGTCCTGAGGGTGGGCTGAGTCAGCAAAAATAATTTAAAGAAATGAAAGAAAAAAGAAAAGACATCTTCACAAGTGCTGATTCCAAACTCACTGAGAGAGAGGCAGATGCACTCTGTGTAATAGCAGGGGGCAGAGCCCTACCTCTCCTCCCTGCATCTGTTTCTGAGATTACATTTGTGCAGAGGGTGAATCTCCTACAGCCTCTACAACCTTTGCTCCTGAGGTACCATTGCATGCACATCCAGAGGAGACAGTGTGAAGACACACAGAACAACACCGCATGGAAACCAGGACGATTGCCTCTCCAAGCTAAGAAAATCAGTAGGCTCTGAGAAGCCAGCAGGGTTGGAGCAGATTCTTCCCAGAGTTTCAGAGGAGTGTGTTTCTCTCTTTGGACTTTCTGGTGTCTAAAACTTACCCGACAATACAATGGATGATGAAAACGTGCAGTGAACATTTAATTAGAAAATATTATAGTAAAAGGTGCAGTGCCACTAACCTCCCTTCAGAGCGCCCCCCCCCCCACTTGGCGCACTCTTAACTCCTCGCTCCTGCCACTTCTGAGGTCTCTCTGGTGAGGGAGATCAGCTGCAGTGTAGTGGCTGCCTCCTGAGTTGATGTGAGTTACTTTCATGGTCATTTTCACTTTGGGAAAGAGCCAGAAGTGAACGGTGAGTGAGATGAGAATGAGGACAACCCAAAATGTTACTGTTGGACGAAAGTTGAGCTAAGCTTGCTGAGTCAGCACGGACATTGAGGGAGGCGGCCGCAGAAGGACCCTCGAAGAAGTGGACTTTAAGAAGGAGGCAAGAAGGAGGGTGAGATGCGTGTGCTCGGAGTGAGAGGAAATATCCCAAGGGAGACTGGCGACAGCATGTTCTTTGCTTTGATGGCTGTCAAGCCATTTAACTTAAACGTTCCTGCAAGGTTTGATCACACCTCCTGTATTTCCTCTGCCTTAAAGCACCCATTTGTGGCACCTTGTTATGACAGCCTTAGAAAGAGGATAGAGATTTGGGCTCTGTCCTTTGGTTTATAGTTAGAGTGGATTTTCTTGACCTTGCCTTGGAGACACCCGCTACGCAGGCTGCCCTTAACTTTTACTTTCATCATCACATTCTAAATGCCCACTAGGATTGTATCTGTTCTCTTGCCACAAAACCTACCTTGGATTCTGCCTGAAGATGGTTAGACTTTCAGTTTTAATTTGTTTTTAAATTAAAAAGACACAGTGATGATATAAATGTCACATATATTACACAGAGGCTGGCCTGTCCTTCTTTTATCTCTCAATGACTAATGTATAGGGTTATTTTTTATTCCTTGTCCTACAATTTAAAGAATGCATCTCGAAAACTTGGATGTAGAAGAAATGACATACACGTATTGGAATGTCAAACTGCATCCCACAAAAGGTGTGATTAGCACAGAGTGGTCCTGGGGCCTAGGTGTGCACTGAAGCTGTACATCTTCTTGAAACTCACTTCCTGAGACTGTTATTCCCCACACAAATTGTTCTGAGCATATATGTAAGGCTTTTCTTTTCTTTAATTCATTGTCCTTTGGCTACTTTTTAAAGATTGGCCAGAAAAATCGCTATTTTGGTGGATGGTCATAGACAGCTGGGCTTTAAGGTCTACCTCGGTGTGAGGGTACAGGGAAAATAGGTATCAATTAGAAACAAAATATGAGAAGAAGCTTGTGCAGTGGGATAATAGTTTTGAAAGAAATTGTTCTTGACAGCTCTCCATTCTTTGTAATTATTGTTACGCTTAGCTTTCGACCTGTTGGAGCTCAGACTTGTACTACTTCAGGAGGAAGCAAGACACGCCCCCAAATAGGAACGTGATCGCTGTGCCTGAATTCCAAAATAACGTAACATTGAGGAAAAACACTTTCATTTGCAAGAACAATTTTTTGTTGAAAGAAGGAAAGCAATATTTTGGTTTCAAAAAGTCAAACTTGGGGGGTGGTTAGGGAGTGAGGATGTGGTACAGGGATGAAGACTTGAAATCAGCTTAAGGGGCTGTCTCTACTTCTACTCTACAGGTTATGGTGTGGGGACACTGAACAGCTTGCTCTAGGCTAGTAGAGTCAACTCAGTAGAATAAAAAGAGGGGGACGTGTGATTAGATTAGGAAAACTGGGGCCCTAAGCCAGAGTCTCTGAGGTCCCACAGGCTTCATGGGTGTGGGCTTTTCATGTTCTGATTAAACAGAAAAAGAAGCAGGCAGATGAGAGCTGAACATTGGAGGACTAGGTAGGGATGTCCACCAGCCAAGGGGAAAGGATTGAACCCTGGGAGTTCCTAAATCTGAATTTCAAAATTGAGCATAAATAAATCAACGCCAAGAGTCAACAAGAGCACATGACTGAGTCTCCCAGACTCTGTTTAATGAGACCTCATAACTTAAGCACGGCTGAGTCAGAAGGCAGGCAGCTGTGGCAGGCCAGGATCTGGAGACAGGATGGCAGTGTCCAGTGGATGAAGGATCACAGTGAGGACAAAAGCTTCCCTTACAAGATCTGCCACGAGGGCTGGGTTGATAGCTCAGCAGCATAAGTGCCTGCCTGACAAGTGCAAGGTCCTGAACTTGATCCCAAGTACCAAAAATAAAGATCTGATATACCCAAAGTGAGGCCAGCTGCAGCTATGTGAGAAAGCTGAAGCTGCAGATGACCCATCTTTCCTATGCAGACTTCTTCCAGTGTCGTGATGTGATACTGAGCAAAACGAGACTGGAAAAGATTTAAGCCAAGCATTTTGGAAAAGAAAATAATCCTGGCATGGAATGTGATTCTTGGGTTGACTGAATTTTAATGGGTAATATATCGAGAACTGACCTAGAAGAGAGCCAATTCTAGACTGCCACAAACACACAGTTGATCCTCTTTATGGGTAGATCCTGCATCCATGGCTTGAACCAACCACAGAATATTGGTATTCAGAGAAAAACCAGGCTTGCATCAAACATGTGCAGACTTTTCCATAGCCACTATCTAGGTAGCATTGTAATATACTAGGTATTGTAAGCTATCTAGAGATGGATTAAAGTATATGTGGGGAGGTACACAAAGGTTGTGTACATGTACATTACCATTTCATGAAAGGGACTTCTACAGATCATAGCATCCACTGGGCTTCCTAGAGCCAAGCTACCTTAGAACTTAGGGAACTTTCAGTTGACAAAATAAGGAGCTCACCATCATCCACACAAAGGGTAGTCCTGGGGCCTAGGTGTGCACTAGAAGCTGCACATCTTCTTGAAACTCACTTCTTGAGACTGTGATTTCCAACACAAATTGTTCTGAGCATGTATCTACAATTGTCCTACAATTTAAAGAATGCATCTCGGCTTTTCTTTAAGGCTTTTCTTTAATTCTTTGTCCTTTGGCTACTTCCTAAACATTGGCCAGGAAAATTGCTATTTTGGTGGCTGGTCATGGACAGCTGGGCTTTAATGTCTACCTGTGGTCACCCTTGGTGTGAGAGTCCAGGGAAACTAGGGATGAAGGTAGAGGGTGAGCAGAGAACTCTGAGGAGGAATGCTGCATGCAAACTGGGGCCTCTGCAGTGCGAAACCTCTAGGTTGCATTCCTCAGGGTAGGAGGAGAGAGGGAAATGCAGTGGTTACTGCCCTGATTTATAACTTCCTAATACATACAAGCAGCAGTCCTGCTGCTCATTCTAGAAGCAGTGCTGCAGGGTTCTGTGTGAAGAGGTAAGGGAATACTTCTGTCCACTTGGGTTATAGTTATGCTTCTGAAACCCATTAAACGTACTAGAAACATTTTCCATGGGATGATTTCTACTGCTACAAATTTTAAAATTTAATTCTTGGAATAAAGTTAACTAGAGAAGAACCCAGAAGCCCGTGTTCTTTATTTAGGTTTGTGGAACTAGCAAGACTGTGGGGGAAGGAAAGGGAAAGGTGGCCTGGGCCTGTTCTAGTGTTGTGTAGCGTAGGTGCACGGCGAGCTCTCTCTCAGTCCCAGCTTTCCCCGCAGGCTTCCTCTGATGCCATGGCATTCAGACCTCCTTCTTCTCTTCCAGCTATTTTCTCTCATTTATGCCTTCACCTGTCTCTTCACTTTGTGTAACTTTCCCCTTTGTGTTCCACTTCTGGAAGGTTCCATCCAAGGCCGGCAGCTTGGAAGATTCTGGCTTCTGAATTTCCTGCTGCCCTGCCATCTAGCTCTCCCTAAAGGAAGAACAAACCACCATGCAGGAGGAAGGTTTTCAGGAGCAAGCATCTTAGTGACCTCAAAGTTCCTTAACTGAAGATCAGCAGGACCCTGTTGGTCCCTCTTAGGTTAGAAGACATAACCTCTTTCCCTTCAATTATGCTATGGAATCCCTTTGCCTCCGGGGTTCATTTTGCCCAACTTCATTGGCTCTCCAAGAAACAAAACATGCATTTCTCTCCCTTGAACCTATTTCTAAATGGGTCTACTCCATGACGTACTGGGAAAAAATAAGGAAAGGAGGAAACATTCCAAGGACTTTCTTGCTCTTGCCATGCCATGTGTCATCATAGTCACTGCTTGGTTATTTCCTTGAAGGAGGGAATGGTGGCCTTGCCTGAGCTAGCTCCTCTGGGGGAGCAGCCTCCCTGTAGCCAGTGCTCCTGGACTCATAGAAATAATCGAATAGCAAATAGGAACCCTTCCTGTCCTTTTTTTTTTTTTTTACTAGCCATCATAAGATGAAGAGGCCCCCTCTGTCATGCTTTCTTTTTTTGTGATGGATCCGGGGATTGAACTCAGGCCCTTGTGCTTGCCAGACAAGCACTTATTCTACTGAGCCATCTCCCTGGCCCCATGTCATGCTTTCTTATCATGCCATGCTAAGCAGAGGTTCCAAGTAACAGGACTGGTGATCATGCGCAAAACCTCTGAAATCGTGAGGCTATTTAAACCTTTCCTTCTTTTAAGTTGATTAGTTCAGGAATTCTGCCATAGTAATAGAAAGCTGACCAGCATACTTGCAATACAGAGTTCAGCCCAGAGCTTTACTATGGAGGAGCATGGCAGTAAAACAAGGCTAGAAATAAGGGACAAACGTCCAAAGTTCAAGAGGAGATGTTATCAAAGAAACATGGATGGCAAAAAGTTGAAAAAAAAAAACCAGTGTAAGATTAGTATAAAAAAGGACAGGATACTCTGAAATTTCACCCAGACCATGGTGTGGGCTGATAGGAGTGTGTGGATAAATATTTCTTAGGATGAAGAAATAGGAACCAACTCCTTTCAGTTTAATGTACTAGATCTCATATGACTTCAAAGTACTTAAAAGTGGTTTTATTTACTCTTTGAGGTTCTTACACTAAGGAGACAATATGACATTTGCATATGTGGGTCCAATTTATTTTACTTCAGAGTATGATCTGTAGTTGCATTCATTTACTGATAACTGCCTCAAATTTATCCTTTTTATAGCTGAATAATATTCCATTGTGCATCCAGTCTGACAGAAATATGCTTGCGTATGTAAGCAAGGTGCTTAGGATAATTGTACTGTGGATTTCTTCAGGTCTGTGGAAAGGAGCAGAATTAATGCTTAATTTTTTTGGTCTTTTTTTCAATTTTTTCTCTTAATTTCTTATATATTTTTTCTTTCTTCCAGTTTTGAATACAGATGTATGGTAATTTGAGCAACTAGTTTGAAGACAGCAGTATGCTATATAACAAACACTGTCAAATTCATATTATTTTGTTTAGTGAAATGCTGTATCACTTGTAATTTTTCTAATTTAATACTATTTTGTACCCTCTTTCAAAAATAAAAAGGAAGTTCAGAACAGAAAGTGGTGCTTGAAAAAAGAGGTTCAAAATTCAGAATCCACGTACTCAAAAACCAGCGAGTCTGGAGACCAGAGATGACCTAGGGATCCAGAGATGGCAAAAACCCAGGACAAATTAAAGAGGAGGCAACAAGTACTAGGGAAATAATTGCAATGATTGCTCATTGAGCAATTGACTTTACCACTATTATTCTGGGTTTTAAAGGACTGAAAAAGCAGTAGGGAGCATCCTGGGGAGGTGCGGATCACACTGTCTGGAAACACTTCTGCTGAGCCGACCCTGGTAAGGGGAGAGAGATCACTGTGGTCCTTCATGATTCCCTGGAGACTGGCACTCAGGCAGGCAAAGGGCCCAGTGAGGGGAAGGGGCCCTCCAAGCTGGGAGCGTCATTGCCAGTTATTCTTTACAGCACATCAGCCTATGTGAAAGCATTTCACTTTGCATCACAAAAAGAAAATCTTCAATAGCGTTTCATTCTGAGCCTGTGAGGGAGACGGCTTTTATTGGATATTTTGATTAGTTTTCAGACACTTGAGCCATTTCTCTTCTTTCATTCTCATCCTGGGTGGATTAGGGTACCATTTGGAAGTGTGACAGTATTTTTCCCTAAACATTTTGTCCTTTTGTGCTTGTCAAATATTGAATTAGATCTTGTTATAAGCAGAACAGAAGCTGGCATTGTTGACATTTCCCTTCATTAGTAAGTAACTGAAAGCTGACATTTCCAACCTATCAGCCCTCCTTTGGCTTGACAATAAGGACACAGTACTGGGAGTGAGACAATCTATTTCCTTTCCTGCTCTCCTTACGGGCTCAGTATGAGACACTAATCGACAAAACTACTTTCCTTAATGGGTGCCTAAGTTTCTCCTCAAATGAGAGGAAGAAATTATTGATTAAGGCCAGGATTTAAAGTCTGAATGAATGAAAGAAGGCATTGATTTAAGCCCTATGAGATTAATGATTACACTACAGATGTGTAACACAAATGAAGGAGTGAAGTCCTTGATTTGAGCCTTCATTTTGATGCCCATTAAATTGTGGTTGTTCTTAATTTGTTTGGATCTCATTTGTTTGATTTCCCAAAGTGTAAGAATAACAATCACTATTTACCCCTAAAGGACTATTACTAAGGGTCAGTTAAAGAAGGTAGTAAAGTGCTTCATTTCACGAAGCAGTAGAGAAGTATTTTTATATATCATATGCATAGGCTTAATGAAATAGATAGTTTATGTAGATTAATTGGGGGTGGTTCAGGAATAACAAGAATGCCCACTGGGATCTGTGTTTGAAGTTATAGACAGTGGCAGTCTCTTTTCACTGCTGTGGAGTTTATCTCCAATTATTTTGATGATTTTTTTTTTTCTAACCTTATCTCCTTAGAAGTTCAGGACTCAGTCATAGAAAATTTGGGATTGGAGGTTGAGAGTGAGAAAGCAAATACGCTGGGAGCTCGCGTGCATCAATGTCTTTTTGTTTTTGAGCGAGTGGAGTGAGCCAAGACTGGGAAGCAATTTCTTGAAGAACAGAGCACAAGTGGTGTGAACACAGGCTAGGCTGGGAAGTGCGGTGTGAACAGGCTCCCTCTGCTGAGTGGGCACTGCAGGCCTCAGGGGACCCGCATGAACGAGACAGGTGAAAGGGGATGTGCACTGTGCGTGATTCAGCTTAAAAACAGAAGTGGAGACTACTCAGAAGTCATCTTCCTGACTTTACATTACACATGAAACTCAGTCTGATTTTCCAAGATGTCATCCTTAGGCGATAATTTCATTCTTAACTGATTTTGATAAAAGTTGGGTTGACTGTTGGTTCAGAACCCATACGCAGTTTTAAGAAAAAGCAACAATCTTTATTTTCAAATCCTAAATACAAGCTAAAGCTGCCCTGACATTGAAATTGATTGGATAAGGAGGTTAAAATCTTAAATGTCAAACATTCAACCAGGTGGTTCACTCTAAGATCAGGCAAACTGATCCTCAACCTTCCTTCCTCTTTTTTTGTTTTTGTCAAGTGAAGCTTTGTGTTCAGCACAGAGAAAGATCCCCTTTTCCTCCAGAACAACCAGCCCATGCCTGGGCCTCCGGCCTTGTCAGCAGCAGGGCGGGCTCGAGCTGTCCTCCCCCGACTCCCACTCCTTAGCAACGTCACCTGCACAGGGTCACCTAGGAATGACCGTTTACCTCCGTGTCCTGATTGCTCCTTGAAGTGAGACTGGTCACCAGCACAAGTACAGGCCAGTGGCGCTCCCAGGGCTTTGGGATTCTCATTTCCAGTTGAATAGGTTGATTTGGGGAAGGAGTGATTGCGTTCTCTGAAAATGTTGTTTTCTGCTTCAACATAGTTATCCTTTAAGCACTTCAGACTGCATCTTCTCAGAGTAGGTAGGACAGTGAGGAGACAAAAATTTTTATGACATAGAAGGCATCTTTAGTTCTGCATTCTTATTCCAAAGTGTTGAATATGCTTCAGAAAATGACTTCACGTTTCTGAGCCTTAACTGCCTGATTTGTTAATATGTGGATGCATTTGCTTAAATTAAGGGTTAATTGGGTGAGCAACATGAATGAATTTCTGAATTTAGTTCCTGACTCTTGCCAATACACCTGTAGCAACTCTTGATTTCCTCTTTACAACCACAATGTAAAAGAAAGAGTAGTATGAAGGCTAAACTGACCTTGGTGGCACATACCAGTCACTGCAGCCCTCTAGGAACATAAGGCAGGAAGGAAGACTGCAATCTAGTAATTACTGGGCAATTTAGTAACTTCATGAGACCCTGTCTTCAACTATAAATAAATAAGCAAGCAAGTAAATAAATAAATAAATACATAATCTAGAAAGGCTCAGTGTAAAGGCCTTGAGGGAGAAGGAGAGGGAAGGGAAGGAAGGAGAGACAGAAAAAGGGAGAGGGAGAGGGAAAGGGAGAGGGAGAGGGAGAGGGAGAGAGAGACAGAGAGACAGAGACAAAGAGAGAGACAGAAACAGAGAGACAGTGACAGAAACAGACAGACAGACAAGAGAGAAGGAGAGAAGAGAGAGAAGAAAGCAATGAGACATTGAATTGTTTCTAAGGTTTTTCTAGCTTGACACATTTATGATTATTTTCACGTATTTTTCTGATTTTATTCTAAGCCTAAATTTAACAAAATTTTTCACTTTTTACCTAATAAGCACTGACTTTCCAAAACCACTGGTATTAACACTTTCTCACATTCTCCCACAATATTAGAGATTGAACTCAGAGCTTTCACACTGAGCTATAGCCCCAGTTCTTTTTTACTTAAACTTTTGAGACAGCCTTTGAAGGTCAGTGAAGACGCAGGACATAGAACTTGTACCGTAACATCATGGAACTCACTTGTGTGCCAAATTTTCTGAGCAAGGAGATTATGAGGCCACAGAAGAAAGTGATTGATGATGTAGACTATGCCTAAGGAGAGTCATACGGAGAGAAAACATTCTTTCAGGCTTTCACACAGAGAAAATTGGTCAGGTAATAGCCGTGACTCATCTACATGGCTGACACTGATAAAGGATTTGCAAACTGCAGTAAAGTGTTACAGAGTAAATCCTGAGGGGACTTGACTGACCTTGATATAAAAGTTACATTTTTTGTTATATAGGTCTTGCTTTATCTTGGTCTTAACCATCCAGCAGAAAAGTATAAAAACGAAGTATAAAAAGTAAAGCCATATTAATGTGCTGAGCTGTGAAAGGCTCAAGTCAACAACTTCTTTTAGGTTGTCATAGATGGCTTTTATCAAGTTAAGATAAGAGTGCATCTATTCCAATTTTCTGTAGGACCTTGAACATGAATGAGTGTTGGACTTTGTCAAAGACTTTCTCTGCATCAATTGAAATGATCATGTGGTTTTTAGGTTTCAGTCCATTAATATAGTGTATTACTGACCACATAAGAAACATAAAGTACATGTGCTGGTATATAAGCCTTGCTCTATCTAGGTCTTAACCATCCAGCAGAAAAGTATAAAAATGAAGTATACATTGCGGGGCCATAATATTAAGCTGAGCTGTAAATGGCTATGGTTGACAGCTTCTTTGAATAACTCACTATTGTTGCGGAATGCTGGACTGTGTTGGATTGTGTTGTCGAGTTCAAGCACCTAAGTTAGTTGAATGACAATGGAGTGCCCACCTTTGACAGGTGCAGACAAAGGAAGGGGTATAGAAAGAAAAAATCATGATGTGTGTGTATAGACAGTACAGTTGGGATAGATAATGTTGTGCTTCTACATAATCCTATGAGAGGCAAGATTTGCACTGATGGTGGTTGGACAGGATATTATGTCGGCTTCTAGTACTATGGTCATCCACTAGGAAAATAATTATTGAATTTTTGATATAATTCAGGTATAAAAAATAAGATAAGTAAACACTCTTAATTTACTGATAAGAGACATCTGCTATAATAATGTCTGTAAGTATAATATCATGTATGCACCTTGTACGATACCAAAACAGTATGAAAATAGTTTTCAATGTATTAATTTATCGAATCTGTCTTGTTAAGGTGTCTTAAAACTGTCTGATTGATATTTGTACTTCAATAAAATAAAAAATAAATTAAATAAAAAACAAAAAAAACAAAAAAAAACTTCTGACATTGCCAGTCCTACTGATAACCCACACTATTATGGACTACTGGACTATACTGGATTACTTTGCTGAATTCACATACCTACAATATTCAAATGGCAGTGGAATACACATCTCTGACAAAACTAGACAAAAAAAGGGATACAAAAGAAGGACCATTTTGTATTTGTATATACCAAATAGTTAGGCTATATATACAGCTACTTTCTCTTAATTCAATGAGAAGAAACATTTGTTCTATTAGTGTTTGGACAGGATATTGTGTCTGCATCTTGTACTATGAGTAACCATTAAGAAGACAACAATATGCAATATATTAATCATCAATTGGTTATTAATAGTTTAACTATTATTAATCAGTTTTGAAACTGTCTCATTGCTATTTGTTTCTCAATAAAATTAATAAAAAAATAAAAAAAATCATGTGAAAAAAAATTTCGAGGCAGGATTTCATTAAGTCCCTCAGGTGCCCAGACAAGGCCTTGTGTTTGATTTTCTCGTACTTCAGCCATTCAGACTGCTGGGGTTACTGATATGTGCCTCCACACTCAGCTTCTCACACATTTGCATGAGAAAGAAGTCAGCGAGTTGTGTCCTAGGTCGTTTGGAAGAGCAAGGCGAGCATTCTGCTTCCGCGCACAGCAAGGCAGCTCTCGTAATAACTGAATCTGATTGAACACAAGCTATGCTTCACACATGTGGACTGCGTGAGGATGTCACACGTGGCCCTTAGGCTCTCAAGGAAGCTTTTGTATGACAAGGAACAATCGCAAGGTGCTCAGCAGTACTACACAGCCACTGCTCTTCACGGCTTGGGTCATCTCTGTTATGCACAGTGACCCTAAGTGAGAAATCGCTGGCTGACCTCACATACATGCTCCTGTGGACACAGAGAATTCTGAGGGTATAAACGGATGCTTGTAGTCATTGATATTTTTCTCCTCAGGGTAGACATGCCAATTTTTAAATTTTTGGAGACTGCTAATATATGTACATAGAAAACACTGTCAGCCCCCAGTATGGTGGTGTATTAGGATTCTACCTATGATGATTAAAACTCCACAGTTTGAAAGTTTGTGGAAACATGGAGATCTGAAAAGGATCTGCAGAGAACTAATTTCTCTATAAGTCAGTGACAAGCAGAGTTGGATTTTGATAAATACAGCAAACTTGTAAAATTGAAATGAATTGCTGGATTGATTGTAAGTGCTTATGTAAAGGAAACATTTATCAGAACCAGCACAATTCTGTATGCATTAACTTTGTTTTTATGGTTGTACATTAGGACACAAGTTACTGGTATGTTAGATCGAATATTTCATGCTATCCTTGGGAGCAAGTTGGAGAAAAGTGAGATCGCAGTAAAGTGAATTTATGTCTATTAAACAGTTGTATCAACAAACATGAATGGTTTACAAGGTTCTGAAGGACATGGAAAATATGGATATAAAAGAGCAGGTATTCACTCTGGGAAAGAAAAAACATTCTCCCTTCTCTCATTCCCTCAAGAAACACAGATATGACATCTTTTGCAAAACACTTCAAGCAGCTCTGTCAATGGAGAATTAGATATTCTCGATATCTCGAGTAGGATAATTTGGCATCAGGGGCAGGATTTTCTTTGTTTTTTTTCCTGTATTTTAGGGAAGGGTCTATAGGGTGTTCATGGTCTCACTACTAGATTGGAATGGTAGTGATTCTCCTGTTTACAGCCTCCCAAGAGCTGGGATTACAGGTGTGCGCCACCATGCCCAGTCTCAATTGCTGTTTCAGTGCACAGGCATGGCAGGTCTGGGATCAAACCAGATATTCTTAATGCAAGGAAAAGGTTGGGCTATGGATAGAATGGGCTGTCTTTGGGGCAGTAAAAGGTTCTGCTTACATTCCCATTTAAGCAGAATCTGAGTATCAACTTGGACATTGCCTAGTGCTTATGTATATCCAAAGGAATTCACATTTCTTCTAGTTCTTTCTTAATGTTTAGATGCTAAGTTGAAGAAATAACTTAGCAGACTGCAAATGTTCATGGTCCTTGATGTTGTAATGGCTAAAGGAGTATATTTTTTGTCACATAGAAAAAGGTTACATTCCTAAGTGCTTTGCACTCAAAATGCATTAGGAAAGAGGAGCCCTAAAAGTCATGAATAGTAAGAACTTCTTAAAAACATTTAATGACATTATATAAATCTTAAAAGAGGAAACACTAGGTTTTTCTTCAATTAAAAAACAAAAATGTTCCTGAAGTATACTCCATCAATTTAATTAGAATTACGACTGTACAATTAAAACCATGTATATTAGATTTCTGTCATATTCTAGGTTCAGTTTTTCTTAAAGCTAGGTTCTTTTGTAAGTGTAAGTAAATATTTTCTCAGGAGTAAAGGAATTAATGGGTTATAGATTCTTTTAGTTGTGCAAACTCTTTTCAGAAATATCATTTACGCCACATCCCATGATCACACATATGTTAAAACTGAAAAAAAACTATTTGAGAAATAATACATATGATAGTAAACTACTCTGAAATTTTTAAATCAATTGAATCGAATACATTAATAATTAAATATTAATCTCATTCCTTTTGGGAAAAAAATACTGCCTCAATCGAGACTTACTGAAAAACTCAAGAAAAAAAGTAGCAAACCTCCTTCCTTTAGGACATGTGATAAACTTGCTGCAGAAAGATTATTTTTGCAAATATGTAAAAGCTCCTGGGGTAGCAACACGTGGCACGCTTTTCTTTGGTTCCTTTCCTCCTGTCTTTTTCTTCCTCCCCAAACTATCCACAGCCAAGTGTGTATCCCTGTAGCCTCTTGAAACATGAAAGCCCATGAGAGAGAGAGAGGGGGGGGGGAGGGAGAGGGAGGGAGACAGCTGGCTTTTGTTTTGTGTATCTTACGGCCCTACATCTAGAGAATCATGTTTTAGCCGATAACATGTCTGTTTATGAGCACATTCAGGTGACGGCCACGATAATGCGACTGCGATGCACTGCTCGGAGCGCTTGGGAGACCGTTCTCTGATTACCAGGATGGAAGTGCAGTTTGTAAGATCAAAGCGGACACCTCCTGAAAGTTACATTTATTACAAAAGGCTGAAGTGTCTGCATTTGTAGGAATCACAGGGACTTAAAGCAGAGAGACAGTAATATTCAGTAGAGCAATGCAATTCTTGACAGAACAGCTGCCACCTAAGTAGGTGACAGGAACAAGTAGTGATCTGGTTCTGAAAGCTACCAATTCTGCCAGCCGCAGAGTTAAGCACGGTGCTTGATAGCGTGATCGCCGCATCAGAGCCCGCATGACAGAAACCTGACCGTCAGGGCAGGCACTGAGAGTACCTTTGTAATTTTCCCTATTGGAGAGTGCTTTGGTAGCATTTTGATCTCACTGCCTCAGAAAGGAGGGCCCTACTCCGCTCTCACAGTGGAAGTAAAGAAAGATGGCGTCATAATCAGTCAATATTGCAGTGCTTTGATGGCCATCATGGATGAATTCCAGTGCTTAAAGCAGCAACCTCAGGTCGCAGGAGCCACACTGTGGCTGTTTTTCCACCATCTAAAAGCAATTTTGCTGTGTTCAGGGCTCTTTGCATTCTTGTTTCCTACCCTGTACTTTTTAAACATTCGAGGCAAGTTTTTGCTTTTATTTTTCACTTTAATTTTAAGTATTTTATTATTTTTTATTGTTTCATATTTTATGCAAAGGTCTATAGGGGGTTCAAGGTCTCAGGACTAGACCAGACTGGCAGCGATCTGCCTTTTACAGTCTCCATTGTCATCTTAGGGCACCTGGGGAGAGGGGCTGTCACGGCATGCTGAGGATCAGACACCCAGCTCCTGTGCCTGCTTGCAGGTGCTTTAATCCTCTGAGCTATTTGGCCGGCTCTTAATGTTTAAGAATTTTAGATATCAAATGGTGCATAGTCTAGGCACACAACAGGTGCTGAAATCTGCACACACTGTGGAATGGCTACATCAACCCAGCATGAGGGTCACCTAGTGCACACATTACTGACTCCAGTTTGAGCCTTTTCCTCAAGACTTTTGAATGGTTGCTTCAGGGAAGTGTGAGGAGATCCCTCACCCAGGGCCACCTCAAATGCTCAACGGATGCTTTTTTATATAACTAAAATGCTTTTCTACCAGTTTTGGATTTTCATGACATTTTGGCCAATGCATACCAGGGTCAAATAAAGGTCTAACTATTTCTTTTCAAAAACTTTGCAGTATTAAGTCAGAAAAACTAGCTCCACAAGTATGAATATTATGTTAAATCATTTTATGTATGAAAAGAATAACTTCTCTCCCATTTTATTGGCAAATGACTGAAATCCTCTTTGCTTCCTGCGGGGGTTCATCTTTCTGTGAAGTGTAATTAAGGGATACATAGTCCTGATAATTATTAAATGCTTATTAAAATTTAAAATGTTAATTACAAAAATAGTTTTGTACTTCATAGCTTTTCTACTGCAAACTTTTAAAGCTTATAATTTTTTATTTCACTACAGGGTGTTCAGGGTCTCACTACTATATCAGACTTGTAATGATCCGCCTGTTTACAGCCTCCCAAGAGCTGGGATTACAGGTGTGTGCCACCATGTCCAGTTTCAATTGCCATCTCAGCGTGCCTCAGGAGTGGGGTTGGCACGGCAGGTCTGGGGTTTGAACCCCTGGCCCCTGTGCCTACTTGCAGGTGCTTTAATTTGCTGAGCTATTTGGCCGGCCCAGTATAATTACTACTGATGAAAAGGTAATATTGATTTCAAGGCATTTTTAAATGGACTTTTACAGAGTGGACAAAGCCTTGATCATAGATATCTTTTTTGCAGCAACAGAAACAATATTTTTATGTTACAAACATTTTAATATTAAAGGTCACAGTATTGGAATAGCCGTAATATACCTTGGACAACCTCTGGTCTCACTGTTGAAAAAAATTTAATACTGAGCATTAATGGTCCTCATAATCATCAAACTAAGTCTTATTTTATTTTTCTTCACCACTATGAAAAATAAAGAATTCATTTTGTAAAGATTAAGTAATATATTATTGCCGTAAATTCTTCTTTAACTAAAGCTGAAATTAGGGCAGGGTTATCACACATTATTTGCTTAGACTATAACTTGTTAAAAAATTGCATGTATTTGGTACAGGGTCTCACTATGAAGCTCAGACTCATAGTGATCTTCCTGTCTCAGCCTCCCTAGAACTTGGATTACAGGTGTAAACCACCATGCCTGGTCTTGTGGCTGGGTGTGCCCTGGGGGAGGAGCTGGCATGGGGTGCAGTACTGGGGATCAAACCTGGGTCCTTGCACTTTCCTAGGCAGGTGTTAGTCTGCTGAGCTATCTCCATAGCCCAGGATATAACATTTTAATTGAAATTTCCAGGTTTAAATTATGGAAATGGCTATTCAAGAACATTGCCTTCTACCATAAATAGATGATTCCCCAAAAGATGTGGAAGGTAAGCTTTGTATTTTGGTGCATATTTTATACCAACTTCCTTTCAATATTCCTCTAGGGAAAGGTTAAGGAAAAAACTCTGAAAACAAAAGGGCAGAACCTAAAAGGTCAACGTGTGGTCCTGCCTGACATATTTTCCATCACCACCACATCTTCCTGATTTGTTTTATCTCCCTCCATTTCCCTTCTGCTTAGCAGAGTTGCAGAAGGAGAGATCCATGCGTTCAGTACAATTTGTAATTTTCTACAGCTGGCAGGTCTTCTGCCCTTATTCTGGCGTGGTGCACATTGTCACCACCTGTTTTATTTTACCTCAGCAGAGATAATTGTCCTCATGGATCCTAGGTTTGACATGCCTGGAATGAGTTACCTCCCCTCTTCCCTTGACCCCTCCCTCTGCCGTTACTCACTCGAAAGGGTCGCTGGGGTCTGCCCTCTGCAGTTCTGGAGGGATGGGTATCCTTTTGTAGTACATCTCCCAGTCGAAGGCCCCTCGCATGGCATCCCCAGCTTGTGCCTCATACCCAAAGTGATTGTGGTCAATCACATCGATCATGGGACACACGATGGTTCTGTGGTTTAGTGCAATTTGGTCTGAAAAATGAAAGCACAAAATAGGAAATGACATGCCTGCCTAGGTCATCTATCATTTTCCAGCGGAGAGATGTCTACGGATTGCTGCTAATGCAGAACGTTCGCAGCCTGGCCTCCCTGTCGTCATTAGAGCACTTTGCGGGACTCTCTGAGTGCTTTACTTAACGCAAGGGGACAGTGATTAGGCACAATTAGAATTGTTGTGTTTTCCTGTAGGAAAGTTATGTCCCAGGGAGACTTGCATAAGTCCATTTAGCTCTACCTCTGTCACAGTTTTGCTCTACCCTGTCCCCAATCTGTCATTTTATCATGTATTCAACGTGCATCGAGTATAAACAGTACTTGTGCTCCTTCAAGCATAGCACTAGGACCTGCTGAGAAAACACTGGCCTGCTTCTGGAAGTTCTAAAATGTAAATATTTAACTTTGTGGGGTTTTTTTTTTCTGTAGCATCTAATCTCATAACAGTCATGATGGCTGGTCCTCCTTAAATGTTGACAGATAGGACATAAAGTTCTTTGCTCTCAGGCATGCCAGAAATTTTGTCCAGGCCTATTTTCCTATCATTCATCAAAGTCATATAACTTTTGTCTTTTTTCATCTCATACAAAAAAGTGTTGGATGGTGTGGTGCTATTGCTATGTCTAATACTCCTTGTGAGCCTGTAAGGTAGTTGTTCAGAAATGGCCATGCTATTTATTGAACAAAGAAACCGAACTCAGACAGGTTAAATAACTTGTTACAGGTTGGTCAGGTTCTGATAGGAATAACCTAAATGGGATCTCCATAGCTGTAGCTAGGAGATGCTTTCTTCCCCCTTATATTCTAATACCTTCTTTTCCTATATAGATCTTTTTTTTCCCATATAGATCTTGTTATTGTGACAGCATTCACCTCCAGAACAAAGAACTGGCCACTCATCTAGTTTGATTGATCTCAAATAGCTGTGTGTGATGGACATTCTTTCAAAAATGTGCATTTAACCAATATTTATCATATCAAACCAGTACTGTCTGACAGGCAGAACATTTAAGTATGAACAGCTGCTCTCTTGTTATTTGAAAGACATTTGGATATGGCATGTGACATTAAACATAGACTATCATTTAGAAATATTGCAGAGTTTGGTTATTTCTGGATCACAGTTTTCCTAGAGATCCCCGAGTAAATGAAATCTGTGTCAGGGGTCATTGTCACAGCAAGGGACTGTCCACTTGCTTCAGAAGTTTCTGCTAAACATAGGACAGGAAAGAAATGGCTGTAGCAAGAGTGGCCTTATGTTGGTGATGCTGATGAAACAAGGTGTGCAGATGCAAAATCCTGCAGATTTCCTTGCAAATCTACCACCCTCTTCTTCCGCTTGTTCTTTTAGTCATATTTCAGTAATCACTATGAGTAAAATCTAGGTACCAGTCACTTTTCTGGAGATGTAGTAGTGGCCACCACCACAGGAGGCAGGAATAGACCTAATGAATGAGGACAGGGGTTGAAGGGAATAAAGGGGACTGGGAAGAAAAAAGGGAGAAGAGAAAACAGGCTTATGTCATGGATAGGTACACATTCCTGATGCTGATTGTGATCAGTGTGTGTCTGTCTAAACGATATCAATTAACTTAATAAAATATTTTGAAAAGGTCAGGAACAGAGGAAGAACAATTAATAAATGTAATAAATTTGAGACTATCTTAGAAAGTAGTGAATGAGTTGGCAGGAAAATAAAAAAGGATGAGAAGAATAGGGAATGCTGGGGCTTGGAAAGGGCTGCAATGTCAGGTGGAGAGGTGGGGTAGGCAGGGTGGGCCCAGGGAGCCCAGAGGCCCTGGAGGTTGTTTTTGTGTTAGTTTACCTAATTGGTAGGTGGAAAGACCCTGCGCAGTGTTTCAAGTTATCCTCCAGCAGTGGCTCTCTATGGATTCATTTTCTCCTCGGCGAGCCCTATAACAGGTTTTAATCTTTATGTAAATGGGTTTTCCCCAGAGATGTGTTTGACTGAGGAGACATCAAAATATTTCTTCGTTCACCTCTGCAGTTATTTTAGCATTAGAACTTTCTGACTTTTTTCAATCAAATTCAGAACTAGGTTGGTTTACAAGTTTCTTGACCAACAAGGAGTTGCAAGGTGAGGCTAAGAGACAGAGTTGGCTAAGTTAACTGTCAACCTTCCCTTCACATTTCCTCAGCTCTCCTCCAGCTGTACTAGTTTAGGGTGAAAGCTGCATGACTAATTTTTCATGCAAGGCTTTTGTCCACATTTCAATTTCCAAACAGACTCTCAATAGGAAATTGAAATTCAGGTATAATCCCAAGGTGAAAAATGAGTCAGGAAACTGTGGATCTGCCTGTTTGTTTGCTTGTTTGTTTGTTTGTTTTTTCTTTTCATTTTGGCCAATACGTCAAGACACTG
>PVKA01036101.1:0-22088 GCA_004027165.1 Ctenomys sociabilis
CTAGGTAGATCCAAACTTATATACCAACACATGTACTTTATATTTCCTATGTGGTCATTGAAGTCTTCTCAGGGTTTATCTTGTAGTCCTGTACATTATTCTGTAGTTCCTTTGTCTGTGTCATCCATGTGGATGAGTCACGGCCAATGCTTGACCAGATTGCTCTCTGTGAGAGCCTGAGAGAAAGTTTTCTCTTCAGTTCTATAGTTTTAGCTATATTTTAGTTGTTAGTCCTTTGATAGATATGTGATTTGCAAATATTTTCTCCTACTTTGTACCTTGTCATTGATTTCTTAAATAATGCCTTGCATACAACAAAATATTTTGATTTTTTCTTTTTTTATGTATTTGGCACAGGGTCTACAGGGTCTCACTACATAGATCAGACTCATAGTGCTTCTTCTGTTTTTAGCATCCCAAGAGCTGGGATTATAGATGCACACCACCAGGTCCAGTCTCAATTGCTGGCTCAGTGTCCCCCTGGGGCAGGGCTGGCATGGCACACCAGGGATCAAACCCTGGCTGCTGCATTCTACATAAGCAGGCATTTTAGTCCACTGAGCTATTTGACCAGCCCCTAAGATTTTGATTATTTTATTTATTTATTTGTGGAACTGAGGATTGAACTCAGGCCCTTGTGCTTGCCAAGGAAGTGCTTATTCCACTGAGTCATCTCCCTGGCCCCTGAGATTTTGATTTTTAACAAGGTGAAATTTACTACTTTTTTTTCATTTTATGAATTCTGTTTTCATATCATATCTAAGACCTCTTTCTTTACCTCTAGAGCTCTGAGATTTTCTTTTATATTTGCTTCTAATACTTTTATACTTTTCCTTTTTACATCTAAGTCTGTCATTCAAGTTAACTTTGTATAAAGTATGAGACTTAGATTATATTTCTTTTATATGCACCAGTAGCATTTGTTTGAAAAACTTGACATAATTGATTTTGCATCTTTGTCACAAATCATTTTGATGTAGTTGTATGGGTGTATTTCTGGAATCTCTATTTCATTTCATACAGTCCCTCGGTGGTGTTATACACTCTATATCCAAGATGGAGAAGCCACATGCTACTCACCGAGGGGAAGGAATTATCACAGCAGTCTAGGCACACGTTGTGAGCTCTCCTGTGACCGTGGCTTTCGATTGATTGGACAGAGGTCAGTGCAATGCCTGCCAAGCCGTCGCTGGTCTGGAACTGCCTACTGCAGACGTAAGTTCTATGTGTGCACAAGCTGATGTGTGCCCATGAGGAAAGCTTACCAACAAAGCATTGAGAATATACATCTGAAGGTGTTACTATGTCGTTCTTCCAGGTACAAACTGGAAATTTTTCATAGCCCCCCAAAAGCCGTTCCTCACCCTTGCATCCCAGTTTGTTTTCCATCCCTGAGGTCACTGTCCAAGCAAATGGGCATTTAAGTAGCATCCATTTCTATTGTCTCAGGAAGCCCAGGAGTGCAAGTAGATGGCTAAGACTTTTCCTTGAGGCCTGATATTGACCTGGGCTACCTTTTAGAGCTCCCAAGTATATGTAGTCTAACATCCTATTGGTGTTCAAATGTTTTACTTACTGGCTTATAACCTTAGCCCAGTCAGTGCATCTATGAAACATCGGTTATTCTTCATTCTCTTCTGTAAGTGAGAAAGAAGGCGTCCTAGGGCTAAAATATAGAGATGCTAATACATACACATCCCAAATCATGTCTCCATTAAGCTTCCAAATCCTTATGTTTGATTCAAGGACCACAGCTCATCTACTTTTAGTGAGCAAACTTTATCTGTCCATATGTCCTTCAGTAAATATCATCTGTAGGATATCCATGTATGCATAGCTCTATATTAGTCATTTCGGGAACTTCATGCTTCAACTACCCTCTGGTTGTTTATAGACTAATGGGACATAAAGCCGAATGTGTGCACATATCATGTCCCTAGACACAAAACTTCTAAGCATTCAGAGAAAAATGAAGTTGGTCAGAGAAGATGCTTTGGAGGAGAGAAGATTCATAATATCCAGAGAGAAGGAAGTCATTACAACCTTCAGGGTGACTGTAATTAAGTTCTTTTAGGACTTAGGACCTATACTTTCCCAAATGAATTTAGATTGACCTGATGAAATTGAGACATATAAGGCTATAATTTATATATGAACATAAGACAAGTTAAAAGAATAGAAACATACATATTTCTCCAGATGCCTAGAATTAGTTATATTTCAGTACTAAATCTACTTTTGACCTTCCTCATAAGAGACAAAAGAGCAAATGCTTTCAATCTATGTCTTCACTGTCATATAACACTAAGCAAATAGTCATCTGAAGAGGTAAACCTTTTATTTGGCTCTGATTTCAATGTGGTTGATTTTGCATAGGTCTTTACAAAACAGGTATTGGGAACAGAAAAGGTAGTAATCTAGTCTGGTTTGACCAAAAAGCAAGTAAGCTTTATTCAAGTATTCAACAGTTGAGTTTACAGGATTAGAATTTAGATAATCTAAAGAAGTATATGGCCTTATTTATTTGAAGTACCAGGTATCTTAAGACTCTAGCATTTACAGACTCACAATGAGATTATGGTACAGTATCTGGCATATATAACATCTAAAACACATGATCCTCCTTTATCAAATACCACAACCTGGTCCCCAACGCACTGGTCTGACTTCCATTGTCACTCAAAAGGTAGCCCACTCTTGCATTTATAAGGCAGTTTCAGTGAAGACATGTCTATACCAAAATTATTCTCAAAAAGGAAGCTTTATACATATTTGTTTCTTATCTATTAACATCGAGATCTTGTGCATATTTTCTTGATTTTAATGAATCAAAGTTACTTTTATTGCTTTTTTCTTTTTGGTTTTCCTGAATTATATCACTAATACTGATAAAACATTATTATTTTTAAAATGCACATTAAACATGCTCAAGAGCATATAGCATTTAAGGAAAAAGAACCAAAAGCTAACAATTGCTAACTCCTTAAATGGTCATCAAGGATTATATGTATCATCTCTTTGACTCCATACAATTAGTGTGGTGTCTACATTTTATTGCTAAAAACAATGGGACCCAGATGAGACAGAAAGATGAGAGATGAGCCAACTTTTCAAGTCACAAATCAAGCAAGAGGTGAAGCTGGCATGAAAACTCACATCTGATTCACACTTCATGTGTTTGGACAAGTAATTTGTTTCTTTGACACAACCTTTTCTTTCTCAATAGTGCCTCTGCACTTTATATTAAAAAGATAATTAAGAAAAATAGCAGTTAGGGACAAAACTGTCAGAGGAATTTGGGTAAGGTTTCTGTATTTTCTGCTGTCTTTTTTTGGTATTGTTTTAGAGAAGGGTCTACAGGGTGTTCAGTGTCTCACTACTAGATCAGACTCAGTGATCCGCCTGTTTACAGCCTCCCAAGAGCTGAAATTACAGATGCACGCCACAATGCCCAGTCTCAATTGCCATCTCAGCTCGCCCTAGGGGTGGGGCCAGCAAGGCAGGCCCAGGGATCGAACCTGTAGTTCGTTTCTGCTATCTTTGATATGGTTCTTCCTGTGCTAAATGCCCAACCCTCACTTCTAAACAGTCCTATAGACCACTATGTTTGCCACTTGGTTCTCTCTTAGAGATGAGATGCCATGCACTACCATTTATCACTAGCGGCACCTACACCTGCACAAATGGGGTGCTTCTTGACTCCCGCTGTGACTACAGCTGTTCCAGAGGCTTCCACTTAGAAGGTGATCGCAGCCGTATCTGCATGGAAGATGGGCGATGGAGTGGAGGCGAGCCTATATGTGTAGGTAAATGCTGACTACCCCCCATTGACTTGCTACAAAGAGCCACCCTACCATTGTGTCCCCAAAGATGTGAAATGCTAGCTGCAAAAAGCATCTCTGCTCACTGTGAGTGTAGCACCATGAGCATATGCTTAATATGTGTAGGTAAATGCTGACTACCCCCTGTTGACTTGCTACAAAGAGCCACCCTACCATTGTGTCCCCAAAGATGTGAAATGCTAGCTGCAAAAAGCATCTCTGCTCACTGTGAGTGTAGCACCATGAGCATATGCTTAATAAAATGATTATTTCCCCTAAAGTCAGGTTTACTTCCTGAGCTTCCATAAAATTTTGAACATTGTAGTGTGTGGTGTTGCTTTAGTAGGCTCTCTCTAGGGAAGGTAGTGGACCCATAAATAAGCACTTGCTTTTTGACCATGGCAGACATTGATCCCCCCAAAATCCGGTGTCCCCATTCACGTGAGAAGATGGCAGAGCCAGAGAAACTGACTGCTCGAGTATACTGGGACCCACCTGTTGTGAAAGATTCTGCAGATGGTACCATCACCAGGTGAGCTTAAGCAGCCCTTGCCACTCACCCAACCTGCATCTCCTAATCTCTCCAGCTTCTCCCACTGAAACTGCTTCCCAGGCTAAGGTTACCATGAGTATGTGCCTCAGAGCTCAGTTTGAAGTATCATTTTCTTCAGTGGCTTCTTCATCCTGTCTTATCCAGAGTGACACTTCGTGGCCCTGAACCTGGTTCACAGTTTCCTGAAGGAGAGCATGTGATTCGTTACACTGCCTATGACGCAGCCTACAACCGGGCCAGCTGCAAGTTCATTGTGAAAGTACAAGGTCAGAAAGAACTCTTCAGTTTCTATACTGTTCATTATTCCTGCTCTGCTCTGACTTTCCAAAAGCCCCAAAAGATCTTCTTTATGTCTGGAGGACTTCTTTTGGGGGAGCAGTCAAGTTCACCAAGCAGGATCATTCAGAAAGACTATATTACATGTGCATACACAAGTTAGAGAAAACCTAACTCACAGGGCTTTCTCATTCTCTTAAATCTAGATAAAGTTCACAAGAATATTCTGCATCCATTTTATTATTATCCCTCAAAATGATAAAATAAAATCAAACTTCATTCAGAAATTGGTGTTTGGAGTCAGGGAGATGGCTCCATGGAATAAGCGCTTCCCTGGCAAGTGCAAGGGCCTCAGTTCAATCCCCGGTTCCACCAAAAAACCCAAACCAAACCAAAACAACAACAACAAAAAAAAAACAGAAATTGCTGTTGGCTACATGACTATTCCCCTTTGCTTTGTATCACATTTCTTGATTTTGCTTTTTTCATTATAAAAATAATTCTTGCACATTGCTCTACATTTGAAAAATAACGAAATAAAAAGAAAACTTACCATCATTCACAGGTGGTTGCGGTTAACCTTTTGATATTTTTCTACATCTTTTCTCTCTGTACATATTTTAAAATGGATTATATCCAATCATACAGCACTCTTCTTCACTTTTCATTCTATCACAAGTAATTTTCTCATATTATTTAATATTTCTTCAGGAATGTTTTCAACTATACCATAACATTTTACTCTAAGGCTTTGTCAGGATTTATTTAGGTCTTCCTAGTCATTACAATTCCTTTGACTTATTTATGTTAATAAAAGTAATTCTAGCTGGGGATATAGCTCAATGGCACCTACCTGATAAGGACAAGATCTTGAGTTTCAGTCCCACCCCCACAGCAGAAAAAAAGAAAAAAACCCAAAACAACAATAAAAAAATAATTCTACAAAATGGTCTTCTTTACATGGGATGCCCATAAAGTCAGTTGATATAGATAATGTTGTTTTATAAATTGAGTCTTGTGATGACAATATGCATATTCACTTGTGTTTAAGACTTTGTAAACCTCTGTCTGTATTTCATATTTAGTTTTTAAGAAAAAATCTGGCTCCTTACCTGGCCATTGCAAACACAGAAATCCCCTTCATTCTGATCATCCCAGGTCTCCTGCTCTAGATAGCCTTGAGTAGGTATTTTCTTAGCCTTTCCTACCTACAAGATGCATGATTACACCTAATTTGAGCTCCTCCCTCATAGTGAGACGCTGCCCAATTCTGAAACCGCCTCAGCATGGTTACCTCTCCTGCACCTCAGCGAGCAACAATTATGGTGCCACCTGTGAGTACCACTGTGATGGCGGTTATGAGCGCCAAGGGACTCCCTCTCGGGTCTGCCAGTCCAGCCGCCAGTGGTCAGGATCACCACCTACCTGTACTCGTGAGTGAAACTGAGAAATGGGGCATGTGGATATGGTGATCAAAGTTACTTTGGAGGGTACTCCCATGGCAAAGGATTCTAATAGCAATGTGTATAATGAAGAATGGGGGTTCCGAGATATATCTATTTTATTTTATTTTTGTCTTTTTTGAGACAGGGTCTCATTATGCAGTTCAGGCTGGCCTTAAGCTCACTTTGTAGCTCAGGCTGGTCTTGAACTCACAACAATCCTCCTGCCTCAGCCTCCTGAGTGCTGGGATTACAGGTATGCGCCACCTTGCCCGGCTAATATATCTATTTTAAAGGCTGAATTTCTCTCATAGAATACTCCTACCTCGAGAAGAAAGGCTTAAAGTCATCCAGGATTTATTTTCCAGGATTTTTCCCCAGGGAAGAAATGAAGGGCTAACCCAAATGACGGGAACGCCTTGAGATGTTAGGTTACCATTGCAGGTTGAAGAAGTGCATACTCTGACTGGCTATCTACTTCTACCTCAGCCATGAAGATTAATGTCAATGTCAATTCAGCGGCTGGTCTCCTGGATCAGTTCTATGAGAAACGACGACTTCTCATCATCTCAGCTCCTGATCCTTCCAACCGATACTATAAAATGCAGATCTCTATGCTGCAGGTAAGACCTACTACTCTAATGCAGGCTTAACTTTTTAAATTACCCCCTTACATTTTACAAGTCAAATAATTGCTTTCTGAAACATAAACCCTGCTCTTTCAAAATTTTTGTTGGTAGTTTTTGATCAGTTTTGACCAAAGATACAGTGAACACATTATTAAAAAGTACTATATTTTTACTGAAAAGACAATAAGGCCACAAGAGTGGTAGATGGGACTTGAAGAGGACTGGGCAGAAAATGAAATGGGAGTGCAGCAAGGCATTCTGGAGAGACTTGTAAAATAGCTATGACCAAACATTAATGCCAGCAATTAACTCCATTTATGTTTTCAGGGAACAAGAGCACTAAAAAGCACATACAGCAAGTACTGTGTAGGTACCAGGTGCTAATCTACATACATGCTTTATATGTTAGTAATTTTCACAACAGCCCTTATGAGGTAGGCATTATAATCCCCACTGAGTAGAAGAAAATGAGGCATAGACATATGAAGTGATTTTCTCTCTCTCTCTTTTTTTTTTTTTTTTTTTTTTTTTTTTTTTTTTTGCGGAACCAATGATTGAACTCAGGCCCTTGGGCTTTCTAGGGAAACACTTATTCCACTGAGTCATCTCCCAGGCCCCCTGAAGTGTTCTCACGGTCACCAGATAGTGTTAGACCTGACACTGAACCCAGGCATTCTGGGTTTGGGCTCTCCCCACTACCAACAGGAAAAGTACTGTGATATGCCAAAGCAAAATGAGGACATTGCATGATGAAAAATTTTATAACATACTAAGAGATACCTAGTCAAAACTACATGTGGGTAAGAGTGAGGTAAGTAGGACAGACAAGAAAGGACCATGGGGATTTATGAAGAGAATATACTAGGTTGCTAGAACAAGCTATACTGATAGGACAGAAAGAAGTAGCACCACGGCTCAGAAAGGGGCTGGGTAACCAGGTAAAAGACAAAGCTATGTAGGGATTTCTAAAGGCTGAATCATACAAGTTGCCAAGTCATTATGGCCTATGACAGCAATGGTTTCACCAAAAGGATGAACCTGGTGTCTAAACCAAAAAGGACCTTGTTCCTGTATGCAGACAAATCAGGCAAAAAGCAATAACTCAATTTAAAAGGAAGCAAGAGGCAGAACAGCAATCTGACAACAATAGCATTAATTCTGAGTG
This sequence comes from Ctenomys sociabilis, assembly GCA_004027165.1. Classification (NCBI taxonomy): domain Eukaryota; kingdom Metazoa; phylum Chordata; class Mammalia; order Rodentia; family Ctenomyidae; genus Ctenomys; species Ctenomys sociabilis. The sequence continues at coordinate 7,887 of PVKA01036101.1, forward strand.
TCAAAACTAGATAAAAGACCACAGATGAAACAACAATGGGGTACTAGGGAATGTCTAATGATTCTGATGAGATCCTACAGGACATGGCAGGACAAAGAGCCAGGGAAGGTTGTGTTGTACGTAGGATATGCTGCCCAGGGCAAGGAAGGCAAGAAAGGATAATAAAAAGAGCACTGGGCATTATTTTGGAGAAATTCTAGGACAAAAGGCAGGCCCTAGACATGCAGCCTAGTGGTGAAGGGTATACATTCAGGCAGGTTACAGCAGACCTCAGTTTGAGTCTTGGCTTACCATGTTATTGCCATGTACATTTGGGCCTTACTTTCTCCTCTGTGAAGTAAGAATGACACCACTTACCCTGTTAGCTTTGATTCTTAGGAAGCATTAGGTATATGTAAATAACATTAGCCATTATCATCTTGTAACAGCCATCCATTAAAAATTTTGGTAGTTTAAAACTTGTGAAGTGGCTGGCCAGATGACTCAGCAGATTAAAGCACCTGCTTAGGCAGACGCAGGGACCAGGATTCCATCCCCAGAGTGTCGTTCCAGTCCCACCCCTGGGTGCACTGAGAAGGTGACTGAGACTGGGCATGGTGGCATGCACCTCCCAGCACTTGGGAGGCCGAAAACAGGAGAATTACTACAAGTCTGATTTGTGTAGTGAGACCCTGTAGATCCTATACTAACCATATTGGAAAAAAAAAAAAAAAAACTTGTGGAAAGCTAAGCAATAATTATGTTCCTGAAGTTTAGTAGTTATATTTCCATTTTTGACTCCACATTCTGTAAGGGGTTTCATGGCCTGTGAGAGAATTAAGGAAACAGTTTTAGAGCAAGTACTTCAGGAATGATAGAAGGAAAAGGTGGTGTAGCTCTCATATTGTGTGCATTGTGATCTTGTGACTGTGCCTGCAATGAAAGAGAAATCCTCCCTCCCATATTTATTCATGTAGCATCAGGATGAGGATTTTTTGGCTGGCTCAGGCTGCCTTAAGGGCAGGCCTAGTGTAGCATGTGGTGCTGGGGATTGAACTGTAGTCCCTTGCCCCTGTCTGATTTTTCTCAAGAAGGCACTTTAGACAACTGAGCTAACCCACCAGCCCCCAACCTTTGAGGATTCTTTTTTTTCCATGTGGCACCAGGAGGAATCAGACAATCAGCTTAAGGTGTGAGTGCCAAAGTCAGTTAATTAACTTCTCTCCCCTCCACCCCTAGCAATCCACCTGTGGACTAGACCTGCGACATGTGACCATTATTGAGCTGGTGGGACAGCCACCTCAGGATGTGGGGCGCATCCGGGAGCAACAGTTGTCATCCAGCATCATCGAGGAGCTCAGGTTTAGGCTGGGAGGCTATAAGGCAGGGATGGGCAGAAACCATAGGCAGAACACTGAAGTAGGTGACAATGCAGTAGGCAGCACAAGAGTAGACACTACTCTCTTGAGGTACTTCTTGTGTTTCAACTCTTAAGGAAACACTGAGTAGAACGGTATAGATTACTAGGTCTCACTGTAAATGTGCTTTTATAATGGCACCTACAGTGACTATGAAACCATTCATGGCTGAGACAGACCCAAACTTGATTTAGACAACCATCAAATCCTGTTGCTACATATTTTTATCTTCAGTCCTCAGAGGGTCACAAAGCATGTTTAGGCACTAACGTCTAATTGTATCCATCAGTGTCTGTGAAGAGCATCTCCTGGAATTATGCCATGCAGCTTGCATATTGACATGTAGGAGCCCAGCTTAGAGGGCTACAACAGAAGCATTATAACACTTTTGGAGCAAGTACTTTCTTGATTATAACAAAGCTGCCTCACATTGGGTGAGGAAAGGAAAGCTAGACACATAAAGGCTAGAGATTAGAGTCTGAGCAGAAAAAGCAAAGGGACTTGAGTTAAGTCATGGAGGGGATGGAAACAAGAGACAGGATAGAGAAGGAATTAGTCCATCAGGTGAGCTGTGAAAAGTCAGAGGGCAGTAGAGCCCTGAGGGCCAAATGCCCAAATAAGGTCTCATATTTCTTTGGGCTGTTCTCTCTAGGCAATTCCAACACCTTACTCGGTCCTACTTCAACATGGTACTGATTGACAAACAGGGAATTGACCGGGAACGCTACGTGGAACCTGTCACGCCAGAGGAAATCTTCACATTCATTGATGATTACCTGCTGAGCAACCAGGAGATGATCCAGCGCCAGGAGCAAAGAGATATGTGCGAGTGAACTGAAGCCAGGGAATGTCTGAAGTCAAAGGAAAAGCTTCTTTAAAGGAGGAAATGTTTTCCCACTGTTTTAGAGACAGTACTCTCAAGTGGGCGAGGTCTGTCAACTGGGATATTTTTCAGACACTCCCTTCAAGCAATTTTATAGCTTCACCAACTTTTCCATGGAAGAGGCAGAAGCTGAGTAGGGGCAAAAGACAGGCTTTTCATAGTGTGTTGGAGGCAGAAGTTCTTTGTTTCATAACCCAGAGCTTTGGCTTGTTCTCCAGTCTTTCACATAAGTAAATAATAAATTCATCCATTTACTTACTGGCTGTTTTTAAATGGTTCCTCTACCCAGAACTGACACTAGAGGGCAGCACCATCACAATAAACAACAAAGTACAGCTTGCAGGTTATTTATATCACAGGCAAAGACTTACAAAATCCTTTTAAACTTGTTTGGCTCTTCACTTCCTAGGGCATTGGGCTGAAAATGTTGCATTTAAACATCAGCAGACTGACTTGGGAGTCAGTGTCGTCAGACACTGTGCCATCCAGCTTCTGCTTCTCTTCCTACTTCCCCTGTAAGAACATTTGAAAGCTCCGACCAAGGAGTAGAGTTCCATTGTCAGTAATCCTACTGAGACTAAGTAATCAGAATAGTTCCACGAAGAAAGAATAAAAGGATAGGGTCTCAACCCCCAAAAGTCATTTAAAGCAGACTTGACGTAACATAATTCAACAGCCTAGGGTTATTCAAGGATGTTCCTTCCACTGGAGTTTTAAAGGAAACCTCTACAGGGTCTCCCTATGTAGATCAGGCAGGCCTAGACTCACCTTGTAGCCCAGGCCTGGCTCGAACTCATGGCAATCTTCCTGCCTCAGCCTCTGAAGTGCTAGGATTACAGGCATATGCTATCATACCTGGCGAGAAATCTCAGTTCTTTTAAATGTAAAAGAAAAAGCCAGTTGATGCCCAAAATGAGACATGAAAGAAAAGACTTAACTTGAAGGAGCAAGGTCCCTTCTTTCTGGAGAAGTACAGGAGATTTGAAATACCAAAGGCAAGTTATAGGCAAAAGGAAAAATGCAATGAGTTCATGTAGGAAATTTTTGGTCAGCTAAGATCTGTGGTTCCAAAGCCAAAGACTGCATAGTGAGAAAGATAAATGTTCTTTCTTTCCTTTATCACTAGCAATTCAAGTGGTAGTAGGTCAAATGCCCAAGCAATAACAGAGGGTTCCTACTTCTCCCTGGACAAAGTTTCCAACCTGGGCCTTACTCTTGCATACAAATGCTACTCACCTTTAAAACCACTGAAGAGCTCTTATTTTTAAGTAGTCAAGGCAAGTTTTATTATAACGTCCTTTGTAAATTTTGGCTCAAAAAATCCCAACTCCTAAAGGAGGGTAAAGACATAGAACTGGGCCTATAGCCTGACCCAAAAGGGCTAACATGACCCAGGCTCTCTCTCTCTATCTCTATTCTTCTCTTTCTGAATCCCTCCAACCCCAACTCTCTTTTTTCACTCTTTCTTGTCGTCCTCCTTCTGCTTTCCTTCTCTTTGCTCCATTTACTCCTTCCTCTCTTATACCAATCCCCATAAACTCAGGTTACAGTCACTAAGTTAAATTATCCAAAGAGTTTTGATTGTTCTACTTGGTAAACTAAACCCATTTCTCTAAGATATTTAGGAAGAGATTCATCACACCTTTGTTTGACTCTTTGCTCATAAGACACATTATCATTCTCATAGGAGGCTGCATGATTCAGTAGAATCAGATCTTGAGTCAAATACAAGTTTTGATGCTTAAGTCTCTTCATTTGTGAGAAAGAAAATTTTCCAACTTAAGGTCATTGGAGAGATTGACGAAATAAAATATAAAGCCTTGTACCCAAAAGGCATTTGGTATATATTAATGCCATTTTTAACAAGAGGTCAAGAATCTTTTGGGCACTATCTAGAAACTCTGAATCATAGTTCAGAGATTGGTTACTCAACACCTGTGGTATCTCTTAATACTAAATTATGGTAGAACTAGAGGGAAAAGTCCCCCACTTTCTAGAAAAATCAATGAATCCAAAAGGAAGTGCTTACAGGAAGAGACGTCTTTCCTTACCGTCTTTGTGAATTTGACCCACCTCTCTCCAGTAATGGAGGTTCTAAAAACATAAAGGCAAAGTTCCCTTGGTACCTGAGAGAGAACAGTGATGCCACTTTTAATATGGGTTCTCACCTCTCTCCTTGGACTCCAAGATACAGGACAAAGCATCAGGTTCAGCAAAGTCTCAAGGAACAGTGCAAGAAAGGACAAATTTTCTTAAAATTAGCACAGGATGGTTAGTTATCACTCTGATTCTTACCCTTCAAGCTACATGTAAAAGGAACAGCAGTAAACCAGGACATAAAGACAAAAGCACCTACTGATCTAACAAATGCAAACATTTGACAAGTGAAAAAGCTTTATTGAAACACACTTTCATGTTTGGAGGGGAAAAGAACATAGTAACAGCCCGGGATTCCAAGTTTTACTTCCCATTGAAATATCAATGCATACCAAATAAATATTTTCAAAGCATTCCTCCATTCAGTCCACACATACAAAACAAGCCACTAATAGCTACGATCAATCCAGTGGTTTTACAAGAAAGTCAGATAGCATCTGGCTCTACTGAAAAGGATTTTTCCTCTGATATATATACTCTTTCCACACACAACTGATAATATACTAGATGATGCATAAGTAGAAACATTTCAAGAGACCATTATTCTTCAGCCCATTCTATAAAGAGGAACAAATCTGCATCTCTAGCTAGCAGGCTAACACTTGCAGAAATACATGTTTTATACAAACATCCAGCACTCATCTTAAATTAGAAATCTTTGCTCTTGGTTTCTTCACTTCCTCTGATTTGCTCAGGCCAGGTCTGGAGCTACAGAGGATGACATGGCCTCATATACTCAGTTTCTGTTTGGCCATGGAGGAACGGAGTTGCAGAGTCCCTTCAGCCCAAGACCCTGGGTACTGTCGCATCTTCTGCCATAGGTTCACTTCCTCCCCAGTTGAGTCCATCCAGTCCACTACTTCCCCATTACTGATCCCTAGGGAAAAATATCAAAGGAGTCTGAGGAGGGACCCAGTTCCTCATCCCAGCAGGGAAGCTGAGCTATACAACAAGGGTAGCTGCTCCATTAAAGATGTACACAGGCATTTCTGTGCTCCTGGGGCTAACAAGGACTCTGAACTGATGAAATGGAACTCCAAATGACAGTCACTACAGACTTCTTATGCAGAAGTTATCACAGAGTTTGAACACAGGATACTTCATGTCAGAGCTACTGCCATTTTATCATTGTCATCTTGAATTTAAAATGTTTACAAGCTGAGTGAATACCTCTTTCTCTAGCTGTATACTCTAGGCCTGAAGTAAGGATTATGTGGGCTGTTTCCTACTCTCTTGTACATTTATTCAATCTTTCAGGAGACAACTGCTTTCTATTGTATGTCAGGTATTCTTCTAAGCTTTGAGGACACAATGCTGAACACAACAGAGAAAGTCTGCAACTTCAGGCAGCTTATATTTGAATATGAAAGAGAAAATATAAGAAAACTACCAAGAGCATATCAGAACTGAGACCAAAGTAAAGAAATAAACAGAGTAAATTGCAGTGCCTGGATAAGGACCTTTTATATATGGGATAGCCTGAAGGACTCTGAGAAGGAAACATTTGGATGAAGATCTAAAGGATCATTCCCTTTCAAGACAGGGAATAATAATTGTAAAGTTTCTGAAGTGGGAATAAGTTTGATTTATTTGGAGAGAAGAATGAAGGTTACTGCATTTACACCATAGTAAGCAAGCAAGAGAATACTACAAGAAGAAAAGGAGCACGGGGGCTAAATTATATAGGGGCCTGTAGGCTTAATAAGAGCATCATATTATTTCACATGTATGTTAGTAAGCCACTGAATTGTTTTAAACCAAGGACTGACATGAATTAGCTTACATGCATAAGAATATCACTCTGGTGTTTTGGTTATTAATATGAAAGTATAAGGGGCCGGGGAGATGGATCAGTAAAAATATATATATATATGAAAGTATCATTTAAGATCACAGGAATACAAAGATTGTGGAGGTAGGAAAGGAATCCACAACTAAGCTCAGAGAAACACAAATATTGAGTACAGAATGTGGAATGAAAATAAAAACATGAGAAGCAGTGAAAAGTGGGTTCAAAACAAATCAAAGAATATAATGTTAGTAGAAGTATTTCAAGAAAAGGGGGAGTGATTTTCTATGTTAAACAGTACTGAAACTTCTGGTAAGAAAAAACAAAACTTTGACATGAGTAATTGTTTAGCAGAGTAGTGGGACAGAAGCCAGATCATAGTAGGTTGAGAGCTAAAGGACAGTTGAAGAAGTGGGAACTGTTCTTTTTAAAAATTAGAGAGAGACAAAGTCCAGCAGAAGATTAATAAGGTTGTAAATACCACAGCACATTGAGATCCCCCTCCAGTAGGGACGGAGTATGAAACTAATCATAAGCGATGACAGAGCCAATAGAAATGAGATCACTGAGAAGGGGAGGAGGTGGTCCAGGACACTTGGAGAGAGAGTTTGGCCTTGCAGCAGACTTTTCTTTCATTATAACTGGATAGAAGGTGTAGGGAACACACACACACACACACACACACACACACACACACACAGAGACAGAGACAGAAAGAGAGACAGAGAGAGAGAGACAGAGAGAGAATAGTATTTATTTGTATATGAACTCAGCCACCTCCTTGGCCTGGCATATAGCAGGCTCTGAATAAATACTTGATGAATATTACCTGAAAGGAAAGAAGACAACTGCTACCTACCACAAAGGAACAGTGTGTCAGGATGAGAGGTACAGGTAGTGAACTAAACAAGAGGCCTTTAAGCCAAGGGAGGGTTGGAGACTCACCAGTGCCAACACCCAACCTGACTCCTCCTAGGAAGTCATTGCTGGTCAGCGGCTCCCGATCCCACACAGTGAGTTCCAGGCACATGTGCTGTAGATCATCAAGTTTCATACCACTATACACAAATGTGTGGTTGTAGTGGGGATTCAAGGTCTTCTTTATCACAGGAGTTTTACGCTTATTGGCCTTGTTTCTCATAGGAAGGAGGTATCTGGCAGAGGGTAGGAAATAATCAATGCTTACTCAAAGCTGGCAAAATCTGTCTAAATTCCCATTTTCCTAGCATACACTGAGCCCAGAAGATGAGTCAATACTCAAACCCAAGTGCACACACCCCTTCTTTGTATCTGCTGAAGGAGACTTCCTACTACCTCCACTATATCATTCACCTGATTCAATTCTTTTTATCTGGAAAGAAAATGAATATATTGGTCAGGGTGTTGTCTATTCTCCACCAGCTTGCCTGCTACACATTTTGTTCCATTTTTCCTACTATGCAACGTATATAAAACCAAAAGTAATATAATATGGTTTACCAAATGTGGCTTTTAGAGAGCCTCAAATAGCTAGTGATCTATCATTTGGGGAAAGCTAGCACTGGTTTGAAAATATGTGGAATAAAGCCATGAGTCCCCATATCTCGACACCAATTTTTCCCCAGGATTAATTAAAGTGTGAGTTAGAGAAAACTCAGAACCTATCACCCTATTATTTTTGGATATTAGTCCTACAGCCACATCCAAACCAAGCTCAGGCAAGCATAAAGGAAGTAGTGGAGGTTTTGCCATTACCCAATTTTAAGAATAAAGTCAGTTACCAGAGGTTGTAAGATACCCAAGGGTCATATCCACAGACAAGGTTTAAATTTGGTTCCTCTGTTAACTCTCTTGTCCTGAAACTGGTTAGTTTGGTCTTGGTCCAGGGACTCACCCCTTGACAAAGCTGTCTGAAGTTCCTCCAGATTTGGCAGCTGTAAGGTTCTTGGCTTCTTTGATCCAAACCTGGAGTTCTCCTCCTTCCACACCTTTACCTGTAGGGGATGGGAGCCGTAATAAGTAAGCTCTTGCATCTCTAAGTTGAATTTGACCTTTACATGCATAGCACTTTCCTTCCTTGCTTCTGCAGACAGCAAGCTCTCCACAGCAGAACCATGCCTCAATTGTCTCCTCTGTATCTGGCATAGTACCCAACAGTATGTAGTAGGTGCTCAATTAATAGTAACCACAAGACCAATGAATGCTTACCAAAAACTATGCACTGGATACTGCCTTAAGCATTTATTCTACAAAGCATCTTATGAGATATGTAATACTATTACCCCATTTTACACATGAAAAATCAAACTTAGATGATCAAATTTGTCTAATGTTCACTGAATAACTTTATAAAGAAGAAACTATTCTACTTGAGTTCTTGATCCCATCCTCACCTCACAGAACTAATCAGGCAGCCATAAATTTCAACCTCCATTTCCTACTTCAATATTTCTTTCTGAACTGAACCCTCACCTCAGTCTAAATTTATGTTAGTCCCATCTTTTTTCAATCCACTAAAAGCAAAATACCTCCCTTCAACCCAATCTCTTCTTTAAGCTGTTCTCCACATCTCTTTTCTTTCACCACTAATTACCCTGGGGGAAAAGCCCACACTCACCACCTCTATGCGTCTGCCTCATTCACTTAGCCTGGTTTTCTAGTGAAATTTGACTTCTGATTCAACAAATCCACTGCAAAGTCAACCAAATGCCAATGAGCTCTGTCTTCTCAGTCCTTGTCTGGCCTAAACTCCGAGGAATATTTCAATATCGTCAATCTTTGTTCCTTCTTGAAGCTCTCTTCTGACATTTCTCTCTCTTAATAAGTTCTTGCCTCACTAGCAATTATTCCTCTCTTTATCCTTTAAAATGTTTCCACTCCCTATATTTCTATCCTTGTCCCTCTTCTAGAGTCAGTCTGCCCACCCTCCATGGGGACTTCATCAATTACCCAAATTCTCTAGACTAAATTTTGCAGAAGATATATATTTTAAGAACTTTGCTTCCCCTTTACCAGTGGATTATGTTCAGCTCTTTACATTCGAGGCCCTTTTCAGCAAGGCACCAGCCTCATCTTTAATCCCAGGTACACTCTCATGTACACAAATGCATACTGAAATACCAATCCCACTGATATAAGGGCTTCAGTTCCATCACATTTACTGGGCCTTCTTAATGCTCTTTTGGAAATGCTCTTTTCTCCTCATTCTCCAGCCTTTACTGTATACCATAAAATCAAAAGTTCCAGACTCAATTGTACTTCCTCTTTGAAGCTCTCCCAAACATAACCAGACAGAAATCATCACTCCTGGTCTGGGCCCCTTTGAACCCTGACTATCTTTCTTGCTAAACTTACCTCTTTAAGAAAAAGCATGTGGTTCCCTTCACTTATCTATGTAACCACAGCCACTGAGCACAGAGTTTGACATGTTGAACTACTCTTTCTCAACCTTCAACTTCCTGTCCCTCACACCTTACCATCTCTTCTAAAAACCATAGTCAGACTCAAAAATTTTTCTTCTCTGCCCTCTTAGTAGCTTGCCACAGCTGAACCAAAATCAATGTAGTTCAATAGCCTAAAAAATAATATTGAAAAGGAATTTAAACCCTGAGGCATTCCCTTCCAGTTGAAAAAATGCAGAGTTCACATAGTAAAAGTCTTCCCTGCAAGATCCAGAGGGCATTCTAGTCTGGTCTCCCCTACAGTGCCAGCACAAGCCTTGCATAGATCCTCTGCAGAAAACTAAAACCTATATCCAGGGCCCAAAAGAAAACTCACTCTTTTTCCAGTCACCTCCAACAGGAACTTTGGAGGCTGGGATGTATTTCAGTGAGACAACCAACTCGCCTTTGTGTGGTGGCAAGCCAGTCAGGGACTCAGCACTGATCTGAAATATAAGGAAATCCAAAAGTCAAGTCAGACCTCTCAGAAAGTACTGGGACCACTCCTTGAGAGGACCCTAAAATTCACCCCAACACCACCTTCATGATATCTGACGATCCTTCTTATCAATACAATCCTAAGTCCCTAAGCCCCCACAGGCTTCTTTGGCATTTTCTTGAGAAGGTGTAGAAGAACCGCAAACATGTTCTGCAATACCCACTTTGTGCTCCTTTGGGGATATAGTTACTAGATTACAAATATTCTCACAAGTCTTCCAGCAAGGGTGCCAACCAAACTCAGAAAAGACTGATACCAGGATGAAGAATCTTGTTTCCAGCATTGTAAGTTTTTAAAACATGGAAACAATTGAAATATCAATAAATATTATAAAGGTTCAGTGAGATTTTAATGCTTTCATGTGCCATATGGCATGCAGCCATTGGAAAGAATGCACGCTCTGAGGTGACAAACAGGGCTGGGGAAATAGCTCATGCTCTAAGCGCCTGCCTGGTAAGTGCAAGGACAGAGGTTTGATCCTTGGTACCATATGCTGTGCCGGCCCCAGGCACTGAACCAGCCCCTAATACCGGGTGTAGTGGCGCATGCTTGTAATCCCAGCAGTGGGGAGGCTGGGACAGGACGATCACTGCAAGTCAGCACTATGTAGTGAGACCCTAGAGCAAGTAAATAAATGAATGATTTTTAAAAATTTTTTAGAAAGGATAACCATTTCTGATGGCCCAAATAAAAATGAAGAAAAGTGGAGTGCCACTAGAAAAACAGGAAACATAGTACAGCATGTGGTACAACACTGCACAGAAAAGTCTAGCAGAATTCAGACATTCTCAACCTCTGTTTCCTGTAGGGAGAGGAATAAAATGAGGAAAGGAAGGAGGACTTTCTCTTTTTACTCTGTAGTACATTGCTAAGTTTTTCTTTTTGGTATTGGGGATGAAATTCAGGACCTTGTGTTTTTCCAGTCAAGTGCCATGTCACTGAGCTATATCCCCAGCATATATAGTTTTGTTTTTATGAATATATCACCTGTATGATTTGAAATGTGAAATTACATTACATATGTATTATTCATTGACATATGTTCACGAAATATAATTATATCTATTTGGGACAGTAGGCATACATACATATTGCATCTTAATAATTTCTTTCTCTCCTCCTCCTCACCTGCTTTTCTTCTCCATCCCCAGATTTCTCTCCCTTTCTCTACATATTCTATATCCTTACTTCCTATCATTCATTTTGCTAACACTAAGTGAAACACATCATATACAGAAGGTTAAATATTCCATGGTTTCTTTTACACGAGAAACTCAAAAATAAAGTGGTTTTTAAAGTATTAACTAAAAAGATCTAAAGGTTAGATTGAACTTTCACAGATTTGAATATGCCACAATTTTTAAACTTTATATATATATATATATATATATATAACATTTGTATAAATACATTTATATATTTATTATATAAATAATCTTTATTAATATTCTTTCTACTACATCAATCTATATGACATGAGGACAGGATTCAAACCCATTCTTTTGGCAGAACTGGGGATTGTCAAACCTATTTTCTTTTTTTTTTCAAACCTATTTTCTTTTCATCCTAGCATGCCCAATACTCAGTAAAGTGCCTGATACATACTAGGCAATCTATAAATACTTACTGAGTAAATTTAAGATAAATTACTTGATATTTATCAAGTAAAATATCAAGTGCCTTATCTTTGACTTTGAAAATATCAAGCACCCTATTTTAACTCTGCGTGGCAAAAATGTTTCACTCTCTTGCTTCTCTCAGTGTGACTCCCCTTTATTTTTGTGTTTTGAAATAATGAATGGGTATAGAATATAGGTCACCTTTTACCTGCTTCTAAGTGAGGTGGAGCATCTGGATGCTAGAAAGTCATAAGTCCCATAGTTTTGTGTCAATGTATCACACACCCAGGATACACAAAGTTTAGAACATGGGAGACAAGAGAATTTTGAAGGAGATGCCAGCAAAAGAAATTGGAAGGAGAGCAAGCTGATTGTTGGAGTGGGGGGGGAAGAAAGAAAAAGAAAACAGTAAAAAAAAATTCAAGATAACAAATGCAGGACATTTTATGCTAAAAACAGATACATAATATGGGAATGATTTTTTTTTTTTGTAAGGGTCTACAGGATCTCACTACGTAGATCAGATTCCCAGTGATCCTCCTGTGTTCAACCTCCCAAAACCTGGGATTACAGACATGTGTGCCACCATGCCTAGTCTCAATCACTATCTCAGCGAGCCTCAGCGAGCCCCAGCACGCAGTGCCTTGAACCCCCACTGCTTCATTTGCCTAAGTAGGCATTTTAATCTGCTGAGGTATTTGGCTGGCCCTTAATCTTTTTGTTGCTTATAAAATGTGTATATGTTTTATTAATTTCCAAGTGGAAAATTTCGGGGTATCCTTTAAAATTGTGGAGTTTAGCATTAGGTAAAATACTAAAATACTCTCTAACACATTTTCATTATAGTTCAAAATACTTGCAGAGAAAAAATACCTCTATTTAATAGAGTTTCTTCTTTTTATGGACAACATTATATACAATATATTTGTGGTAGTTCAGGATGGTTCAGTGACATTCAAAAAATAATTACATAAAATGTAGCCACTGAGAAGACTTAAATGACAAATGCTTAAGATTTAAAAGACAAATGTTTTAAATTTCTAATGACGTTTTTAATTAATATTTTATGGGTTTTTTTGGTGCTGTATCAGGGATTGAACTCAGGACCTTGTGCTTGCCAGGCAAGCACTTATTCTACTGAGCTATTTCCCTGGCTTAATTAAAATTTCAATGGATAAGTATATTACTGTTTGGAGAGGGCAATTACCATCCAATTATTGGGCATACACTTCCTTTACCTCAGCAATTCCACCATCAGGAATTTATCTGATACTTACATTCACAAAAAGACCACAGATATATTAGAATTGAAAAGCAAAATTTTAAATAACTTAAATACTCATTAGATGAAAAACTAAATAAATCATAATACAGCCACGTGATGAAACACTATGCATTTAAAATGAGATGGCATGTACCCACAATATTTAAATGACAATGGAATGCCCTTCTCTGACAAAACTAAACAAAACAAAGGGGATACAAATGAACGACCATACTTTATCTATATTCAAAATAGGATAGGTATACAGCTACTTTCTCTTAATTCAGTGAATAGAAAGACTTGTTCTAAAAGTGTTTGTGGACAGGGTACCATGTTTGCATCTTGTACAATGAATAACCACTAAGAACAATATGCAATGTATTAATTATTGAAAGTGTCCTACTAATCGGTTCTGAAACTGTCATTGCTATTTGTTTCTCAATAAAATTATTTTAAAAAATGAGATGGATCTAGAAATGGCATAGAAAGATGACCATGAAACACTGTTAAATGAAAAGTTCTCTATGTTTGTCTGTCTGACATCTGTCTCTTTCTCTCTCTCTACATACAAAAAATGGAGTTCATTTGAGCCATGTGTGGATTTTACAATTTTTATTTGGTATAGGATCTCTTTATGCAGCTTGGACTCATAGTGGTTAGGAAAAAAATATAAATCCATAGATTTATATCTGTGCTGCTTAAGACAAAATTTCTAAAGAGATATTTAACTACTTGTTAATAATAGTTACTTCTAATGAACAAACCTATTTTTTTTATCTACTTTATGTTTTAATTTGGAACCATGTTCATCTAAATCCTTTTATGCTTAATTTTTTTAACATGGTAAATAATGAAAAAAATTTTAAAAGGTACGTCAAGAAAATGTATCTTCCTTCTACCTCAGGCTCCTTTTCTAGAGGCCATTACAATTACTAATTTGTTAATACTCCAAAATTTTCAGTGGTAACATATGTTTTTTTTTTCCATTTATTTTTATTTTATTAAAATACAAATGTCAATCAGACAGTTTCAAGACACCTTAACCATACAGAGTCGATGAATTAATGCATTGCAAACTGTTTTCATAACGTTTTGGTATTGTACAAGGTGCATACATGAAATTATATTTACAGGTTTTTTTATAGCTGAATTATATCAAAGATTCAATAATTATT
>PVKA01036102.1:0-22089 GCA_004027165.1 Ctenomys sociabilis
GCCCTCAGGAGCTCTGGCTTCAGCAGGAAGTCCCGAAAGCCAGAGCTGTGGATGGAGACATAGGAGCCCTTCACATCTTTCTTTGGGAGTGCAGGAGTGCTCTCAGCAGGAGCCTGGGGCTCTTCATCTTCCTCATAATCCAGAAGCTCACTTTCCACATCTTGTTCTGCCATAGTGCTTGGTTTCCTCGTTCACCTCCGCGTGCTAAGAGAAAGACGGTCTAACGCCGGTTATCCGCCGCGCGCCAGCCTTGTTCATCATTAATTACAGTGAAATGTACATCCCCTTGCCCCAGTTATGATGGTTACTATCAAAATAGCAAAAAAGAAAATCACACATGTTGGCAATAGCGGAGAGAAAGGGAGGTCGTGCAGGGTCCTGGCAGAACTGGAGCTCTGCTGGGGCCGCCGGAGGACTGGGCTAGAGAGGCGCCGGGCGGCAGAGTCCGTCCCTGCCTGGCATGTGCAGGGCCCGGGGTTCAGTGCTGAGTACTATGAGAAAAAAGCCAAGCTGAGACAAACAAAACTCCAAACCCGGAGGCTGTCCCCTGAGCGGGCAATCCCAGGACAGGATACACACACAGGAAATGAAATTGTTCTGTGTAAAACACGCTTTCTACAGCCCTTCTCCGAGTAGCCAGGAGGCAGAGCCGACCTGGCTGTCCATCCACAGGACTGGATAAAAGAAACATAGAGATGCACTGTGGAAGAGTATTTAACTCTAACAAGATTTGATCCTGTTATTTTGTAGCAACACAGGCAGGTGAAAACCGGAAGTTCTGGGGCTAAGAAAGATGACTCAGGCCCCGAAAAACCAGGGCCCCATGGCACCGATGTCCACAGATGCTGAGACGTGGAACATGTGAGGCAGAGGACACTGCCGAAGTCTGGGAAGGGAGAGAGGTAGAACAGTGGGAACGGAGGGGTTGGTCAGGAGTCCAGAGGTGCCTCAGCACAGCAGCACGCCAGTCTGTACAATGCACAGAAGTGGTGATGTTTGGGCTGGGATGTAGCTCAGTCACTTGACACCTACTTGACAAGTACAAAGTCTGAGTTCGATTTCCAGTACTAGATAGAAAGAGCAATGTTTCAGGAGGTAGAAATTGTTTGATGGGAGACTCACTCTATAGCCCATGCTATCCTCACACAGAGAGAGCTGGCCACACCTGGCTAGAAATGTTATTTCCCGATTCAGTCATTGCCCTTTGTATCCACGCACCACATTATAATACTGAGCCCCATAAATACGTATGAATAAAATGTTTTTTGTTTTTGTTTTTGTTTTGTTTTTTTTTGTGGAACCGGGGATTGAACTCAGGCCCTTGTGCTAGCCAGGGGAAGCATTTATTCTACTGAGCCATCTCCCCAGCCCCCTAAAATGTCAATTAAAAGTTAAAATTATAAATAAAAACGTTTAGAAGATAAAAGGTCCCAGGAAGAATAAAAGTAAGGCGTAGGACTGCAGCAGGCTGTGAGGAGCTGGCGGCATGGCCTCTCTGACAGGGTCCCTCCTGCCTGGGCAGCACCACCGGTAGCCCAGGGGTCAAAGTGCTGCTCTCTGGGCTCCCGCACTGCCTGCTCTGGAAGGAGGAGGAGCCCTTGGTGCGCTCCCGGCTGGTGCAGGTCCCCAGCACCCTGCACCTGTGGCACCAGCAGGCTGCCAGGCTGATCTCTGTCCAGATATGCAGTGTTCCTTCCTTTCTGCATCCAGTTGCACCCTAGTGGGTTTCCAGGCCGCAACCCCAGAGATTGTTCCAGCCACCTACAGAAGAGCACAGCTTTGAAACTGGGCTGCAGGCACACTGGGGATCCCGACCTGACCGGTCAGTACAGAGGCCTGAGTCCCCCAACCCGCCCATCACTGTGGTGGACGCTGCATTCGTATGGGAAGGGTCAGAGTTCAAGGTCATGCCAGCCTCCTCACACTTTTCCTAGAAGACCACTTCTTAGCTCCAGACTTGCACTATGTCTTCAAGAAGACACGGGGCTTGAAGCGGCAAGAGGCCCGAGGGTGATGGTCCTCTCTGCAGACCTACGCTGCCTGTCACAGCTTCCACAGTGCCGCCGACCAGTAGCCAAAGCTTGGAGGTCACGGTGCACAGTGTGGGCTTAGGCTCGGCGGGCAGGCTGCTCCGAGGCTTGCCTGTGCAGGAACCCTCTCCATACTCACAGCGACTGTAACTTGGATCGGACGCTTTGATATTTAACTGTGGCTTGTCCTCCAAAATTCTGGAAAGTGCTGGTGCCTCCAGCTCCCAGCGTCACGCATGCTGGTGACAGCCGTCCACACAGTGTGTCCAGAACAAGGCCTCTTGACTGATAAGCAGTACCTGCCTCCAGAACGCTGGCTGTGTCCTAGTTTACTACGGAGGAAAACAGGGTGGGAGGACAGGAGGGATTCGGGCCTGGAAAGCCGTGAAAGTTACAGAGGACTGCAGTAAATCAGTGACAGGAGCAAAAGTGAGCCTTCTGTTTCTCTCAATGGGATACACAGCTGAGTAACGAAAGGGTTTAGGGCCTGGCCCCTGTGTTAATACATTTTTTTCCTTGCAAAAGGTGCTCAATATATTTTTTAGTGATGTATTTAAAAGTGAAGTGTTTATTTTGGGAGTGGGGTTTTGAAGCTAAATCTCTATCTGCTTAAGGTGATAATTACTGCTAACTCACGGGAGATAAGGGGAAGTTTTATTTTATTATTATTTTTTAATGTCTTTGGTTGTCACAGGGCCTCACGACGCAGCTCTCGGACTTACAGTGATCCTCCTGCTTTCAGCCTCCCCAGCACTGGGATTACAGGCCTACACCACTACGCCCCAACTCTGGCCGGCTCAGCCTGCCCTGGGAGTGGGGCCGGGGTGGCATGTGTGCCTGGAATCAAACCACAGTCCCTGCACCTGCTTGAGCTTATGTAAGCAGGTACTTTAGTCCATTGAGCTATTTCGCCTGACCCGGGGAATTTTATTTAAATTGGATCTGTTGACCTGTGTGTCTAAAACTTTGTATACATTTTTACTTTCAAAGCTTACATAAAGTATAGAATTTAAAACTCACAGCAATAAAAAGTAGTAAAATGAAACTAGAGTATTAATGGAACAAGTCCAATTCTACTCAGCTTGGTTAGTGGGAAGGCTTGATTTCAGTGGGCCAAGAACTCTATGGTTACACTTGTTAAATGCCCTTTGGAAGATTCATTTCCAGAATTACAGGTTCTGGTGTTGTAGGGTTAAGATTTTCCTGAAACTCTGTAGAACACTTTCTCTTGGAATGTATTTTATAAGAAATTTTAAACATTGTTTTCACTTTTATATAGAAAATACAGTGGTTTTGATTTTTTCTTTTAGCACTGCCACACACACACACACACACACGCGCGCAAAATACCCATTTTTGCATAAAAAAATAAAATTGTAGCCAGCCGATTTAATGAAAAGAAGCTGGGGGTAAAGATGTTTAGTTGAAGGCAGAAGAAAAACAAAAACAAACAAAATAACAGGCCCCAAAGGTTTGCTTAGTACAGGGAGACTTGTACAGAACTCATATTTAAGCACTGAGAACCTTTCTACACTGTTGTGGTGTAGATCTAAAATGCACCCCAAAGTCTCACATGTTGGGGGGATACGGACAGCAAGCTAGCCCGCGGGTGCCACCTTTACCGGGGATCACGGACGAGTTCACACGCAGGGAAGCAGGAGCAAGCAGCCTGTTTCCCGGAGCGTCTGTTTCAGCCTGGCTCTTCCCGGTACTTGATTCCTGGCTGCTGTGAGCTGAGCCACTCTCTCCCCCATGCCCATCCGCCTGATGTTTCTTCCTGGGACTGAAGCCCCTGAAACCACAGGCCGAAATCGACATTTCCTGAGTTAAGTTGCCTGTGTCGGGCATTAGGTTGTAAGCAATGAAGAGCTGAATTCATGAAATAATGAGGCATCAAAATACATGAAGCCCAGAGTTTGTGGAACAACAGAACAAACAAAATAAAATTTAACTGGCCTGGGAGATAGCTCGGTAGTATGAGTGCCTTCGTGGCAAGCACCAGGTCCCAAGTTCAATCCCTGCTACCAAAATAAGTAAAATCTGAAAGAGTACTAATTTTTTTTGCAGAACCGGGGATTGAACTCAGGCCTTTGTGCTTGCCAAGGAAGCACTTATTCCACTGAGCCATCTAGAGTACTAGTTTTTAAGCATTAAGGAAAAAAAGAAGCATTTGCCTGGCAAGTGCAGGGTCCTGAGTTCAATCCCCAGTACCACAAAAAAAAAAAAAAAAAAAAAAAAAAAAAAAAAAAAAGAAAAAAAAGAAGATAAAATAACATAATTTAAGATTCATAAGTGAAAAAGATGAGAGGACTTTTTTCCTTCCTTTTAAACAAGGACTTGAGGAAAGGGGAAACACATATAGGGTTCTATGTATATGCATTTTTATGTATTATACTCAATACAGCAAATAGATGTAACTTTTATTATGTGAATAGAAAAATATTCTCAACAATTTCTAAACCTAGATGTTCTTAAACCTATATCCAGAACTCTCTCTTTGTTTGCATTAAGAAATAAGAGTTTCAATTTATGGAAACATTTTGTCACAGAGAAAGCCTTAAATTAGCCCCAAAGAAAATGTATCTTGCTTGCCCTGACATCAGTGCAGTGCGGCACAGCATATCTCAACTTGGAAGCCTTAGGCAAGATCGGTGGAAAATAATAGCACAGGGGCGGGGGAGACAGCTTGGCTGTTGATCCCCAGCACCGCATGCAGTGCCAGCCCTGGGCACCAAGCTGACCACTGAAACCGGGCATGGTGTCACATACCTGCACTGGGGAGGCTGAGACAGGGGGATCACAAGTCCCAGCTGGCTATCAAGATCCTGTACTAAACAAATAAAAGATTTTAATAAGAAGAATAGTACATGTCCTCATGAATGAGATAAAGCTAAGACCGTACCAAGGAAAATATTCAAGACCTCCAGTGTTTTCTTTGATTCTATGTTAAGGATATAAAAATTATTCACTACTAGAGGAACAAAAAAAGATTTAAAATAGGATGAGAGCAATATTTTAAAAATATGACGAAAGCTGGCTACAGCAGCACTCCCATGTAATCTTAGCTTTCAGGAGGCTGAAGCAGGAAGACCGAGGCAAGCTTGGGGATGTGAACTCAAAGTCCAGGCTGGAGTGTGTAGGGAGCCCCTATCCCATAAACATAAATACAGTTTAAAAAAGAAGTAAAAACAGAGAGAAAGAATAGCAGCAAAAGCTAAGCACTGGAAGACTTGCTAACAAAGCCTCTGCAGGGCTGCATGCCGGCTGGGCCGGTCATGGGAGACAGGGACCAGGGATGGAGACAGGAGGAGAACCCGGCAGGACGCTGGGGTTTCCGCAAGGACTTTGGGAGCCGCGGCTGACACCAGCATCAACTCCGACCCAGGAAGACTTTGAGAAATGAGTCACAAATACAACAAGGGTCGGTGATTGTGAGGTCCCCAGGGCAGGCCACCGACACCTCTGTCCCCGGGTGAGTGCGTCACGTCCTCCACCGAGGCTGCTGGGGGCCCAGGCTGTGGGGCCGTGACCCTGGCGGCGGAGGCGCCGGCTGCTCAGCCCCAAGCGCGCTCCTCTGCCCACAGCGCTTGCTTCTGCGTCCTCACCTCCATCGCACGGTCTGCGCGTGGGCAGCACTCTCGTTTCCTTTTTCTTTTTTGAATTTCAGAAATCATGATGATGAAGATTAGCAAAAAAAGAAAAATCCATTCCGGGAGACCCTCTTTCCCCTGGTGTGTTCATTCCATCTCTTCTTGAGGAGTAACAATCACGAAATGTATACCTCTTGCTTTTTGGGGAGATTAAAAATTAATGTTTCTGGGCCGGGGAGATGGCTCAGTGGAGTAAGTGCTTCCCTGGCAAGCACAAGGGCCTGAGCTCAATCCTCGGTTCCGCAACAACAACAAAAAAATTAATGTTTCTTAGCTGGGTATGGTGTTCAACTCCTGTAATGTAGCACTTTGAGAGGCAGAGGCAGGAGAATCACAAGTGCAAATCCACCCTCAGCAATTTAGTAATTTAGTGAG
The DNA here is from genome assembly GCA_004027165.1 of Ctenomys sociabilis. Lineage (NCBI taxonomy): Eukaryota > Metazoa > Chordata > Mammalia > Rodentia > Ctenomyidae > Ctenomys > Ctenomys sociabilis. The sequence goes on from PVKA01036102.1 coordinate 6,056, forward strand.
ACCCTAGCACAGGAAACTGCCAGCAGAGTGAAAGTCTTTTTTTCTAGCTACTCCTCAGACATATGTCTAGAATATATGAAGAACTCAAGAAAAAAAATAAAATTAGGTTCCCCAATGTAAAGACTGAATCAAGGACAGGCCAAATAGTTCAGTGGATTAAAGAGCCTGCAAGCAGGTGGGGGGAGGGGTTGGATTCCCAGGCCTGCCATGCTGGCCCTGCCCCTGGGGCACACTGAGATGGCACCTGAGACTGGGCTTGGTGGTACGCGCATGTAATCCCAGCTGCTGGGAAGCTGTATACAGGCGGATTACTATGAGTCTGATCTAGTACTGAGACCCTGAACACCCTGTAGACCCTTCCCTAAAAATACAAAACAACAACAACAAAAAGAACCCAACACTGAGATTCCATCCCACTCCAGAAAAAAAAAATGGTCATAATAAAAAAAAAAAACTCAACCAATAACAAATGCTGGTAGGGCTGTGGAGAGAAAGGAACCCTTTTCCATTGTTGGTAGAAGTACAGACTGGTGCAACCAGTATGGAAATCAGTGTGCAGAATTCTCAAAGAAATGAAAAATAGAAATCCCGCTTGATCCAGCTGTTGCCCTCCTAGGTATCTTCCCAAAAGAGTTAGAACCCACACCACAGCAATGTGTCCTTGACACGTTTACTGTAGCGCAGCTCCTAGTAGCTAAGTCTTGGGAACAGCCCATATGCCCATCTTCAGATGACTGGATAAAGAAAGCATAGTATTCACAAACACTGGAGTGCTACATGGCCGTAAAGAAGGACAAACTGGAGTTGCTTGTAGGAAAATGGATGCACCGTAGTGCTAAGTGAATAAATCAGACACATGAGCTTCCTTATCACATGGCTGTCTTAGAGAAAGCTCAAAGTACAAGTAAAGAGTCAAGAGGACACAGATAATCTGGTGCACAACAGAGAACTGCTGAGGCTAGAAAGATTGCTTGGTGGTCTGAGCACCTGGCAAGCACGGGATCTGGGTTTGATCCCCAGTGCCACATGCTGTGCCAGCCCTGGGACCCTGGGCACACTGAGCCGGCCACCGAGACGGGGCGTGATGGCACACACCTGTAATTCCAGCGCCGAGGAGGCTTGGAGAGGAGGATCACTACGAGTCCAAGCTGTGTAGTGAGACCCTGTACAAAAAAAAGCAGACTACTGTTCAAGAACTCACTAGGTGCAGCTAATCCTATATGCACCAACGATAGAAAAGGAGAACCTGGCCACGGTCCTGGCAGGAACCACAACAGGGCCGAGGAGCAGCCCAGTGGCCCAGAAGTCTCTGACTCTGTTCTTTCTTACTCCATGACCTCTGTTATTCACCCTGCTCGTTTTCTTTGTTCTAGCTTCCAGTGTACCACATCTTTATCCTGTCCCCTCCATTCTAATACGTCCATCTGTGACATGTCAAAAGTTTTGGTTATTGAACTGCTAAGCAACAATTCTAGAAAGTCATTACTTTGGATGAAGTTCCTTCCCTGAGCCCCAACAGACTGGACTGAAGAGAAAAATGGAGTCACTCACGCTACAATGTTGTGTCAGCAAACCCAAACCAGGCTATCACCTGACCACCAGAGAAATCTGGAGAGATAAGAGGCACTCTCCCACCAGGCTCGTTTCAGGTGGCCTGACAGCAAAGCTCTCCCTCCTTAATCCTTGCTATGAGCAACGTGGAGGCACCAAAAATGATCCAGCCCATAGTGTTCTGTTGTTCTGTGTCTCTCTCCTCTTACAAGGAAACCAACTCCAGATGACTCACACCCTCTTTTTCTTTGTTTCTGCAGTCTTTAATCCATCCCTGTTTATTCAGCCAATCTCCTAGCTGGGCATGGGGACCCATGCCTGCAATCCCAGCACTCTGGCTGAGGCAGGAGAATTGGAACTGAGCCCAGGCTGGGCTAGTTAGCAACTTAATGGGACCCTGTCTATAATTTTTGTTTTGTTTTGTTTTAAAGGAGCTGGGGATATAGCTAAGTATAAGGGACTTGGGCTCATTCTGCAGTACCCCCAAAACTTAAAAGCAAAAACCACCCCAAAAGCAACCTCCTCAGCTGTGCTCAGGGATACAGACTGTAGTGTGACGTGTTGGTTGTTTGAGTCTAGAATGGAAAATCAGCCACTGCGACGCTTAAAACAGGCGCTGCATTGCTGTCTTTTGACTGTGTTCTTGGGGATGCCTCGCTCAAAAATGACGCAGACTGAAACAGAAATGTGCACGAGGGGGACACCTCACAGGCAGGCGCTTTCCCGGAGGTCTTCTGCCCTACCTATGTGCTGCTCGGCCCTGCCAGTAGGCCTGGGGGCCCTGGAAGGACAGTCGGGACCGCCACCCCACAGATCACGGGCACCCGCAGGGCATTGCTGCTGCTCTCAGCGCGCACGGCACCACAGGCGCAGGCGCATAGCCTTGCCCTGGCCCTTCCCCCACTCTCGGCTCTGCCCTACTCTGCCTCCTGGCTGCCTCGATACGAGCAGCTTCCTCCAGCACGCCCTCCCGCACCGTGCTTCTTGCCTTGGAGCCCGCTAGCACGGGACTGACCCCTCTGGAACTGTGAGCCACAGACCTTCCCCCACCACCGTAAACTGTGTGTGTCAGTTATTTGGGCTCTGTCATGACAAGCTGACAGGTACGCCAGAAGAAAAGAGATGCAGCTTTTGGGAATATTTACACGCACACGAGTTGACAGTGGTAGTCAAATTTGGGGGCATATATAACTTATCAAAGGAGGAAGAGTTTGGATTCATGAGAATAATCATGGAGAAGTGAGTGGGATTTAGGGAGAATATCGTGGGAATTAGGATTATTTTATTTCAGGGTTTTATGTGGTTTTCTGAAACAGGTTCATGTTGACTTTGAGCTTGCCATGCAGCCCAGACTGGCCTCAAACTCATGGTGATCTTCCTGCCTCGGCCTCCACAGTGATGGGAGTGCAGGCCTGTGCCACCATGCTCAGCCATGGAAACAGGCCCTGTCTCCTAAGTCACCAGAAATACTCTTAGCAACAGAGACTAGAATTAGAAGTCTAAAACCCTAATCCATCTGTGTCAACACCAACTTCTGCTGTGTGCTAGGGTGTGGTCATGGCCCCAACCCCACCACCACTACTGACCTGAGCCCTGTACCCCTAGGTTGCCCTTGAGGCATCTGCTATGGGCCTGGTGGCCCCACAGGCCTCAGGCTGAGGGAAAGAGCCCTTTTCTTCACATGAACGTGTGGCCGGCATAGGAGAATCCCACTGTTGACACAGGGTTCAAGCCAACGAGCGTAAAATCAGTCCACTCTTGAGCACTTGGGCCCTCGGCCAGGTCTTCTGCATGGCGACAGATGGCCACTTTAAGGAGTAAAGATGCACATAGTGTGCTTCCTGCGGACAGCTTTGGAGAAACCGGATGCCCATGTCCTGTTGCAGAAAGTGTCCCCGCTGCGTCCTCGAGATCATGTTATGATGAGAAGTAGGAAGAGGCTGCGAGCACTACCCGGGCCCAGAGGAGCTGGGGCATTTCCTGTGGCCCTGAACACTGGGCTGGGCAGCGGTGCTGCTGTCCACCAGCTCTGCTCCCAGCCAGCACAGGTGTGGGCAGCGGGCAGCCCGAGTGTGTGCCCCGCACCAGGAGAGCCAGGGCCCAGGGAGCCCTCCAGAAGGACTGCAACACTGTGTCCTCTGGGATGGCCAGCAGGGCTGGAGTGAGAGCAGGACGTGGCCAGCGAGATGGGCTCCTTGCTTTCTGTCACCCTGATGAGGTTCCAGGGGCCCATATTTCCTGCCGCCCCAGTTGATGGATGAAAATCCAGTTGGAGTCAGGTGTGATGTATGCACCCGTGGTCGTGCCTCATGTCTGTGATCCTGGGACCCAGGAAGCTTAGGCGGGAAGATCACTGTGAGTTCAAGACCACCCTGAACAACAGAGTAGGATCTTGTCCCCCTCCCCCCCAAAAAAAAAGAAAGAAAGAAAGCAAAGTCATTTAAAGTCACAGATCCTGTCCAAAAGCTTCCCAGAACTTGGGCATCTAAAAATGGGTTCAATTTAAAGGCAATCTGATTTTGTGACATTGACAATGTCATGGGGGGGGCTTTTTTTTTTTAAACATTTCCTGCCTTTAGGCTTCTTTTTAAAGATGGTCTGAACCTACGGGCACACGTGTGTGTGTGTGTGTGTGTGTGTGTGTGTGTGTGTGGCTCCCCTCATCACAGGGGCCGAAAACTCCACTGCACTATGAGGCTGTGCAGTGGCCCAGGGCGCAGCCCCGGCCTGGGCTCAAGTGCTCCCTGCGCTGTAGTCTTGGACGCCTGACTCTGGCTGCTGCCGACCCAGTGCCTAAGGAGCTGTCATTTCCCAGCACCCTTGGCCCTGTTTCTCGACCCTAGAACTCACTGCCACGAGGCCAGAGCCTAAGATGAGGCAGTGCCACGTGCTAGGGCCCTCAGCAAATATGTTGCCCTCGTGGATGCTGGGGTTGCAGTCTCCTCTACATTCCCTCTAACTTGGGGGGCAGATGACTCACTGACCCCAAAATGTGAAAGGCTCAAAGCCCTACCCACACCCACAGTAAGAAATAAACTTATAGATCTGGCTTGGTAGTGCACATCCGTAAGCCCAGCACCCCAAGAGGCTGAGGCAGGAAGATCTTCATGACTTTCAGGCCAGCCTGGACTACATCTCAATAAACAAAATAGAAATGTTTGTATTATAAGCTGTTTCCATTTACCCTCACACAAACAAAAAGACCTACATAGGTTACATCATGAGAGAACAATACTTTGAAATCATTGTTGTTTTGAGACACGGTTTTGTTATGTAGTTCAGACTGGCCTCAGACTTCCAGCAGCCCTCTTGACTCAGCCTCCTGAGTACAGACATTATAGGCCTGTGCCACCACACCTGGCTGAATAGCAATATTTTTGTTGGGTTGAATGGGACGTATGTTTACATTTTACCTGTCTGTTCTTATTTTGTAAAATTGAGCTGGTAGGAGAAGCCCAGCAGTTTACGCACCTGCCTGGCAAGCGCAAGGACCTGGGTGTGACCTATGGTCCCACAAGCTGAAAACAGGTATGGTGGTGCACGCCTGTAATCCCAGTGCTGGGGAAGCTAAGACAGTAGGATCACTATGATCCAAGCTTTGGAGAGAGACCCTCAACCAAATAAATAAATAAAAGGTTTAAAAAATAAAATAAAATTGAGCTGGTAGAAAGTGTAAAATCCGTAGGTAGCTTGCATTTTCTTCCGTTTCCAGGTTCGGGGCGCAGGACGCAGAGGCCGCTTCTCGAAGCTCCTGCTTGGCTCTTCTAGTACACTCTCCTTTCACATCACAGCAAACTGCTCCAAATGGATTTATTCGTGGATTTCTGCCATAAGCGTCTAGGACGCAGCCCAAGCACAAGGCTCCATAGGAAGGTGGTGGAATCTCTCTCAGCCCTGGGCTTCAGTCCTGCTGAGGTGAAAGTTTTGTGCTTGAAAAGCTGATAAACAGCCAAGACGGAAGGTAAATGAGATGCTAAGCAGAAATGCCGTCCATCCGGGAAGGGGAAAATCCGAGCTGGCACAGAGCAGCAAGAAGCCCTACAGGAGATGGTCCGCGGCCGTCAGACACGATCTGTTCCTTGAACTTCACTGAGGAATCACGATCAGGCCCACTCAGCAGGTCTGCCTGGGGCTCCCACTCTCCTACCGGTGGAGCTGCAGGTCTGCCTGGGGCTCCCACTCTCCTACCGCTGGAGAAGAGACTCCCAGCAACTCGGTCTCCTTGGGCCCCCTTAGCCCAGCATGGCGTTGGGAGTGACGACATCAACGCCCTAGCTCAAGAGCGAAAATACCGGGCGATCCTCCAACTGCAGTCTTCACTGATTAATCGCTAGAGGAAAATTAAGTCTAGGTGTGAGCTGATCGCTCCTCGCTGTGCTTTCATTTCCAGGGATTCACGCTTGTCTAGACCCTCTGGTTTTCATATCACCTCTTAACTACATCTTGCATATGTGAGCTATTTGTTTTTACCCTTTTAAATATTAATTAATTAGTTATTTATGTATTGAGACAGGGTCTTGCCAATAGCCCAGGCTGGCCTCCAATAGCGGTCCTCCTGTCTCAGCCTCGTGAGTGCTGGGATTACCAAGGTGCATCGTCACACCTGGGCTTTCTGTACCTTTTATAAGCCTTGGAGTCTTCTCTGACCTTAACTTTCACACTGACGCTCGCCATAGGGGACACTCCTGGCTGCACCCCAACACCTGGCTCCACCCCCAATGCAGGTTGTGCCCTGAGGGTCTGCCTTGTTTCCCAGGCGATTCTTGTGCACAAGGAGACTCGGAGCCTCAAACCCTCATCTACCATGTAAGTGTCTCTGTCCTGAGTTCTCTCAGACAAGATCAAAAGGCAAGAGGGAGAACGGCTCAGAAATGTCTGGCTCGGCCTCCAGGGTGGAAGGGAGTGGAGGGAATTATTCATCATGCCCGGCTGGCTGCCAGAAACCTGCAACCTCTCTGAGCTACAGCTAAGGCATCTTGCATTGGTGATTCGCACACCGGAAACCGCTCCACCCAAGCTGCTGGGAACACAAGGAGTCTTGGCCAGGCTTGGGAAAACAAAGCTGGGATTTTTGAGCTACGCAGGGCTTTTGATTTCCCCTTTGTTGTCTGAAAGTCAGCAAGTAGCCACAGACTCACCCCTCAGCATCCCCGGGCTGCTTCCAGGGTCCAGGGCTGCTCCAGTCCCTTGCAGCAGCACAGGTCTGTGGACAACCTCTGTGAGCCTTTAGGTTATCATGGATGACTCGGAACACTGAGCACAATGTACGCATCTCACGAAGTTGTCCCGCCAGCTGGTGTGGGCAGCGCAACACGAGAAAGTGTGTGCGCTTTCAGTTCAGATCCATTTTTCTCCCTGAATATTATTTAATCCACAGCTGACAGAGCACACTCAACTGTGTTGTTTTCCTTCTCAAGGTTGGTGTGTGTCTGGTAACTTCTCACAGTGCAGCTCAGACTCCACGTGATCATCCAGCTGGGATTACAGGCATGTGCCACCACTCAGGCCCAGACTCAGTGGCTGGCTCAGTGCACCCAGAGCAGTGAACCCAGTGAGGCCCCAAGTAACCTCGTGAAAACTATGCCAGGTGTGATCAATGTACAGGCAGTGCTAAAAATCTTCATTTATCACAGTAAAAGACGTATTGCCATGAAAATCACCTTCAGAGTGCCCCCTGACTTTGAATACACACCTGCTGTCATTCCTGCCACTCTCTGAGCCGTCCTGGACAGCCTCTGTCGTGAGCATCTTTATGAAGTGCAATAAAAAGCCCCGTGAATGTTGCTGCGAGTGCTACAAATAGAAAGGCAGGCTCGTGCAGACGCAACGCTGTGTCCTCTCTCACCTCATTCACCTGACCTGGCACTGGGTGACTGTGGCTCTTCCCCAAACTCAAAATAACCACAACAGGGAAAAGCTTTGAATCCAAGGCAGCTAGGGCAGCGCAACTAAAGACCCTCAGGAAAGAGGGCTCGGAGCTGTGCGGAAAGCGGCCAGGAGGGTGATGTTGTCTCCCCAAAGCCTCATGGAGTCATGGGGTGGGGACTTCTAGAGTTTGTGATTAACTCATGATCCACTGGGATTATGTGTGATCCAAGGCCAGGATTATAGGTCTTAGTACTGCTGGGATTATGGGTGTGAATACTACATCCCAACCTGGGGCGGAGACCTGAATATAATATAAGAGAGAGACAGACTTTCTGTAGCTATTACTCTTTGTTGTTGCTGTTCTGCCACCATGAACGGCTGCTCTCTGCCATGTGCCCCTCTGCCTTGGAGCCAGCTGAATATAGACGGAAACCTCCAGTAACTGTGAGCTAAATAAACCTTCCTGGGACTGAGGAGATGGCTCAGTGGAATAAGCACTTCCCTGACAAGTGCAAGGGCCTGAGTTCAACCCCCGGTTCTGCCAAAATAAATAAATAAATAAATAAATAAATAAATAAAATTAAAAAATACCTTTCCTTCCTTCATTTTGGGTGTCAGGTATTTGTCCCAGCAACAAGAGAAGGGTAACTAAGACAGATGGGTGTGTGTGTCTCCCATGTGAGGGGAAGGATTTTGAAAAGAATCAATAGCAGCACATGTTTTACAGTAATACACTCTAAAAAATTAAACATTCACTGCACTTGTTGTCCTGTGTACCACGTGCACCTGTGGAAGTTGGCTGCCAGATAAAATACAGGATGCTCACTCTGTCCAATTTGAATTGGTAAGCAACAGCTTCTCCGCCTTTTGGCTAAGATTAAGTGAATTGGTAAGCAGTGGGGATGGACTTTAAACATATCCTTTCCTGTTTACCCGAAGCCCAGACCCCACGGGGGACCTGTGCAGTGTTCATGCTCCCTATGGGAGGGAGGGGACCAGCGGGCTCCCTGCCCAGTGCAAACTTTCCCTGCTGGCCAACGAGCCTGTGCCAGGCCACTGCAGGAGCCGGAATGATTTCACTTTGATGATTTCCGGTCTTCCTCCTGTTCCCAGGGATCTGATCCCCAGGAGATAGGGGCTGTGCAAATCGAGCACGGCTTTCTAGAAATTCATTCCTCCATGGACAGCCTCATTTTTCTTCCATTTCCCTTTCATTTGGGGAGATGGTTATCAGCATAAAGTCCCTCTGCCACCTTGTTTTAAAATCTCCATTGAATTTGTACTTCTCCTGCATCAGCTCCCAGGGTGCTGGGACTGAAGGCACACGCTTCCACACCAGCTTGTCCTGCTGTTCTCTAGGACTGAAGTCCTCAACTTGGAACTATATCTTCTCATAGTAGATGATCTTCGGAGTGCATTATATCTAGACTGCTACCTCTGAATAACCATTGAGTCATTTATCCCACTAGCTTACCAGAAAACAGCAGATAGACTGACGGGCATTAATTTTAGGCACAACATGCTATAATTTGGTGTAAAATATTGTGATTTGTTTCAATTGAAAAATAAACTTGAAGGGGCCGGGCAGATGGCTCAGTGGAATAAGCAAGGGCAAGCGCAAGGGTCAGAGTTCAATCCCCAGTTCTGCCAAAAAAATAAAAATAAACTTGAATAACCTTCCAAAAAATAAATCAATAAAATAAAATAACGTCCTCATTAACTTTTACCAGATTATCAGTTTTCAGAATAAATAGTTCATAGTCAAAGTCCCCTCCTCTTTTCTTTGAGATAGAGTCCCACTATATAGTCCAGGCCAGCCTTGAACTCACCAGGTGGTCCAGGCTGGCCTTGAACTCAGGAGGACCCTCCTGCCTCAGCCTCCCATGTGCTGGGATTACAACTGTGCACCACCATGCCTACTTAAAGCCCCCCTCCTCCAATAAAGTAGATCCTCAGCGACTCTGTTAGGCTAGCAGACCACACCTCCTGCCTGGACACGTCCCCTCTTCTCTCCAGGCTTTGGTGGCCAGTGTGAGGGCTTAGAGAATAGGGCTGTTCTGGGAAATGTACCTTGCCATGGCCAGGAGTGGAGGCTTCAACAAATGTGAAGATTTTCTTCAAGTCACAAAGAAGGATATTGGGGGTGAGTCCCTTGAAATGTCAGTGCCCCTGTGGATGAGTGCGAAACAGAAGCTGGGTGCGGTGTTGCACGCCTGTCTGCCAGGCACTTGGGAGGATGACGCAGGAGGACCCCTTTGAGATCAAGGGTCAGGCTGAGCTACCTAGTGAGTGCAAAGTCAGCGTGGACTACACAGCAAGACCCTGTGTCATGAAGACAGCCAGTCAACTCCCATGAGAATGAAGGATCCAGGACATTACTTATTTGTTATTGTTGTTACTATTTCTGCTTTGTGGATAGGAAGCCCTCCCGCAGGTGGCGCAGGCAAGCCCGGAGGTCACCTTTCAACGTTGGAGGGTGCCAGGCCTTTCTCTCGAGCATCACAAATCTAAACGGACAGCTGTGTGACATCTGCTTCCTACACAGGTGCAGCCTCTCAGCTGCGAGGACAGTGCTAGCTCCCTGACAAGAAAGCACCTGCCCTCCGCACTCTGCTGACCGCAGATCCCTTCCCGCGCATCTGCTTCCCTTTCCGCAGCACTCCCAGGATCTCCTGCACCTTCCGACCTCATAACTCAGAGGTGACCGTGAGCACAATTTGCCTGGTGGTGGCTGGTCCTTTCCCATGTTCACAGCAACTTCTCTTCACCCGAGAACCAGGGGCTCCTCCACAGTGCCATGAGCACACCACTGGTCTCACTGAATTGTGTGAAATGAAACAGTAAGTTCTTGTCTCCCCAAAACCCTCCTCTCTGGGCACGTAGGGAGAGGCTTGTGCAGTTCACAATGGGCACCATGGTGCAGTCCAAAGCCAGGGACCGCAGCTTGCTGTGGGTGGATGTCCCAGGGAAACACAGGTTGGAACTGAATCTGTTATGAGCTGTTATTAGCAGGGAGGACCAGGTGGGGCCTGCGATGGGGTAAGCGGGCTTCCCCCTTCTAGGTGGGTGCATCCATTCCTAGGCTCCAGGATCAGTGGCTTCACAAGATTTTGTGGGTTACTTTGTTGTAGAAAACGGGCTCTCTCATGATCCCTTGCTGTGTCTCGCACGTCACACCCCCTGCCGTGTCATGACCAGTGGGAATGCCCTCAGCAGACACCAAGCAGGCACTGGGCCACTCTTGGGCTGCCAGAACCTTGAGCTAAACAATCTTTTAAAAATAAGTTTCCTAGTGTATGATATTCAGTTACAGCAACAGAGAACAGGCTGGGACAGATCCACAAAGACATTTGAGGCGTCCAGCTGCTCCAGACACCAGTCCCTCCCCAGAGCTCAGTCATCCTGGGAGTAAAAGTTTCCAAATGCCACTGCATCCAGAATCTTCACTCTAGTAGTTGATGTTGTAGTTCTAGTAGTTCACTGACTCCTGTGGTCGTTCAACCAACTACATAATACTCCTTAAACTCAGTGCCAGGCAGCGTGCTACGTACTAGGGACACGTGCATGATTGTGAGGGTGGGTCCCTGTTTTCACAGAGCACACTGTGGGGGGCACAGTTGGGAGGCATGGAGGATCTAAGGGAGAGGAGTGCTCGGCCAACACCCACTGTCTGTTCCAGGGGTCCGGGGTGCATTCCAGCCTCACACTGCTCCCCTCAAGGCCATGCTTCCCCAGTGTGTCCACTACCAGTGTGATTTGTGCTTTTATTGGAGGCCAATAAAGGGTGAGCTTTGCTACCCTTCTGCCACATGAGGACTCAGCAAGAGGCCGTCTAGGAGCGGGAGAGTCAGGCTTCCCCACCGGACAACATTGCTGACCCTTGATAAAGGTAGCACCTCCCCTCACCTGAACCTGGCCAATGCTTCAGGCCCAACACCTTGGACCACTCTCCAGAGGAAGAAATAAGAATAACAAAGACTCCTGGAAAGTCCCAAAATTCTAACATAGGATGCGCAGGTGCTGGAGCTGCCAACTCGACCTAGGGCGACTTTTCTCCACTTGGAACTCCTTAAAGGCTCATGCGTACTGGCTGCCTCTCACGATCCAGTCGTGACTGCGTGAACTGTGGGAACGTGACGGAGACTCAGCTACCCAGCAGCTCTGAACGGGATTTTAATTAACCAGCTGTCGTTCCATGTGTAACTGTCTGTCCAAGGCCCAGGCCCCTGGTCTAGAGATGGGCGAGGGACTCACAGTACGTGGTCCTCGGTGAGTCACTGGTTCCTTCTGAGGCCTGTAATTGTGAGTGGAGCCACGAAGCCTTCAGAACAGTGACCCCAACCTCCACTAGGTAAAGGCTGCAGCCCGAGGCATCTCACTCGGGGTAGAGGCCCTCTGGAGCCAACATGGCTCTCCTAAATTGACACAGCACCTTACTTGAAGTCCTTGAGTGGTTCCCACCCTTCTTGAGTACTCCCCTGCCTTGTTCTGATAACTACATAAAGACTACCCGCAGAAGAGCCTAGTCGTAGCCCCGAGAGAACCTTGTGTTCTGTGAGAGGGCTCTGACCCTCCTGGAGCTCTGAAATCATCCCATTTGCCTCTTTCATTGAGACTTCTCCATCCACCCCTTGGAGAGACCGCAGACCTGGTCAGTCTGCAGTAACTAGGAGATACATTAGCCCAATAGGAAAGAATGTGTGCGCAGACACAGCTGACCCGACCGCACCACCCAGCGCTCTCTGCATGACCCAGCGGGAGGTACCTGAGACCCAGCGCACTTTTAAATCCATCATATTCCACGCTGGTGCCATTTCCTTTGCTCTGGGGTGAGCCTACTCACTCTGAACACACTTTTTCCCTTTAAACTTCATGAAACTTAGCTGTTTTCCTTACCACTGGTACAATGTGCATTTCTTTGTTTATCACACACAAGAATCTGGAAGTCTCTCCTGGGACTCCATCACCCATGGTAGCACCTTGGTCTTGAACCTCCCAGCTTGAACTGGGAGAGAGGCACTCGATTATTCATAAATCATCCAGCCTAGGGGGATTTTTTTACAGCAGTCCAAACAGACTAAGACAAGAGAAGTTTCCCTGTTGCCACTTTGCTTCAGTAGTCTGAGGCTGAGATTGTACTATCTATCTGGACAGAGCACAGGAGAAGGGGTGAGGTTCGTTTGCATGTGTCTACTCAGTGATGAGTCCTCCCCAAACAACCAGGGCAAAGATTCAGAAGCCAACATAACATCCAAGAGAAAGAAGCTGGTCTGCCCAGAGCCACAGGGAAGGTCCTCTTCGCCTCCCAGCCTGCCAGGTAGATGACGCCACTGTGAAGTATGAAGAGCTCAGACTTGCCCCAGACAGAAACCCTTGGGGTGCAGCGGCTGCTGCAATTCCTGTCATATTTTTTCCTAAGGCTTCTGGATGCTTCTGTGTTTTCAGTTTAAATCTTCACACCACTTCGGCAGACGCTCACTGCTTTCGTGATCCAGCTTGGTGAGTTAGGCAACCGCCCCATAACCGGAAGCCAGCCCTGTGGCCCACAGGAGGTTTGCTCTCTGAGGCACACGCCGCAGGCTTGGGGCCCAGCTGCAAGACTTCCAGGCACCTGGAGCAGTACAAAGTGTTTGTAAAACTGGTCTTGGAACTTAAAACCAATAGTCAGACAAGCCCAGAATTTAACTGGGTATCATTTTAATAGCCATGCACATTTAGAAATCTTGAAGGGAGAATGTAAAGTGGATCTAAAAGGAATGTAGAAATGAAGCAAATTCAAAATTCTTGAAGGAATTTGCAAAAATATATTTACATATTTTAAGAGCGAAAGAAACGCAAAACCCAACCAAAGTCAATCAAGTACTGTGGAGGGAGCTGACTCGGGCAAACGCCTCTCCAGAGACATGGGGGTTCTGGGATGGGGCTGCGTGCAGTTCTCCTCCTGCGTGTGGTGGGAACGGACTCAGAAACTACAGTCAACAGGGGCCAGCGGCATCAGGCCGGTGTCGTTGGCGGCTCTGCAACTTCCAGCCGTCCTTACAGAGCAGAATTGCACACTCATTGGTAAGAATCTTCCCACCCAGGAAGCAGCGAGCCAAAGTTATGTTTGTGTTTTTGGGCTTCGGAATTTATGCATTCCTTATGGCATTTTATAAACTTGTCTTCATTATGTTTGTCTTTTGTGACATGGGGTCTCCCTATATAGTTGAGGCTGGCCTAGCACAAACTCTATCTCTGGCTGGCCTCAAAATCAGGGTGAGCCTCCTGCCTGAACCTCCTGAGTGCTGGAATTACAGGGGCTGTCATCACATCTGGTTAAACTTGTCAAATTTTAGGATGACTGAAGTATTAGAGGAAAAGCACTGGAAATCCAATTTAAATAGGTAAGTGCGCAGTTGATTCAGATGTCGGTAGGGTTATTTCCAGGACTGCATCATGAAGACAGCCTTATACAAACATATCAGCTTTATGAACATTGCTTGGCATCAGGAAAGTTTATTGTCAGTTATTTAATAAAAATATGTTATATTTATATTAACATGTAAAGTATCTTAAAATACTTAATTTGTTTATAAGCAGACATGATTTTATTTTTTAATGTACTTGGTACAAGGTCTCACTGTGCAGCTCAGACTCCTAGTGATCCTCCTATTTTCAGCCTCCCCAGTAGTAGGATTACAGGCGTGTGCCACCATACCCATACTTGGTGACCACCAGCTCAGAGTGCTGGGGGGGGACCAGTCCCCGAGCTAGCCTAAGCAGACACTTAGTCTGCCGAGCTACCTTACCAGCCTTTATTTTATTTATTTATTTTTGCGGTATTGGAAATTGAACTTGGGACCTTGTACACACCAGTCATGCGCTTATGCCACTGAGCTGTCTCTCCACCCCAAGTGGACATAATTTTAATCAAAGGCCTCCGTATCATAGCTGCCCAAGTTTATTAGAAAAACAGAATTTGTAAATTGGGCTTAAAAGCCTAAGGATTTTTTTTTTTTTTTTTTTTTGCTGGCTCAGGATTCCTTCAGGGCAGGTCTGGTAAGGCTTGAGGATCTGGGGATCAAACCACAGCATCCTGAGCCTTTAAAAGCCTAAGGAAACATTAAATTTATACTTTTTTTTTTCAATACTGGGGATTGAACTCAGAACCCTGCGCTTGCCAGCAAGCGCTTATTTTACTGAGCTATCTCCCTGGGCCCTAGATTTATACTTTGTTTGACCTGTTGAATATTCATCTTAAGATTTAAATTACAAAAAAGATTTAAATTGCATAGTTTTTATCTGCAAACAAAACCCTGTTGTACAGATAACCAAGAATTCATTTCACATAAGTTGTGAAAATTAAAAGTGACAACCACCGAGGATTCAGAAAAGTCAGACTCTCCAAGTCCCAGCTCGCCGTGGCTGTCAGGGCGTGGCTCTGACCTTCTGACCTTGGGATACCAAGTTGCAATGCTGGGGACAAACAGGAGGGCACCTGGGCTTCCCGGTGTGTGAAACAGCAAGTGCTCGCTGTTCTCTGTTTCTGCGCATCGGGAGTGTGGTTTCCTGTGAGTTGCAGACAAAAATCACGTCCCCATTAATAGAGGTCCCTGAGGCAGTGCTTCCCACTGCTCCCGGGGAGAGTAGATGGGGTTTCCTCCAGGTCCTGGTATCACAGCAAAGAACAGGAGGGGACCCACAGAGAAGGCAGCGAGGCGCAGTGGCAGTGAAGGTGGAAAGCAGTACACTCCTCCGGCTGCTGGGCAGCTCACTGCGGCCCCAGAGGAGGGTGTGCGGCCTCTGGGGTACGAGGCCCAGGGACAGCCATCCTCCGAAACACACACTTGGCCTGACTCAGATGCCCTGGACTTCTTGCCATATGTAAATGAAGCAATAGAACAATGTCTTCTGATTGGTTGTGACCACTAGAAATACAAATAAGGAGTGAAAGAGCATCTTCTGATTGGTCCTGAGAACAGTGCCTGATGAAGGCTTGAAAAGAGGGCTTTTCTGATTGGCTCCGGGCACAGTGATGCTGCTGCATTGGGAATGTCCACAGTGAGTTCAACCTCCCGAGCTTGGCTGTCTTGCAGGGGGTTCATTGCAAAGAACAAGTAATACAGGTAAAGTTTTGGTATCAATTTCCTTAACTGTGAGATGACAAGATTTGTTTACAACACATGCCATTGTTATGTGAACAAGAGGAAACTGTCTAACAATTTAAATACAGGGGTGCACACTGTTTTGATCATCGCCGTTGCCAGAGTACCAAATTCAACTGCAAAGGGCCTGCACCGTGAGCCTCAGAGTTGGGCCTTGGAGTGGGTTTTCAGGGCCAGCTGCCCCCTCAGTGGTGTCCTATTCCCAACCAGGACCACATCAGGGACTGCTGAGAAGGAGATCACGGCAGCCTAGGGGTCTTGACAAGCTCACCCAGAGGTTGCTCCCTTAGCTTTGAGTGTTGGTATTTTGTCTCAGCAAGAAGAGTAAGACAGAAGGTCTATAGGTGTAGCCAGTCATGAAGGCATGCTCCTGTAACTTCAGTGCTCTCAAGGCCGAAGCAGGAGGATCTCTGCAAGTTTGAGGTCAGCCTGGGCTACATACTAAGATATTTTCTTAAAAAAAAAAAAAAA
>PVKA01036103.1:0-22090 GCA_004027165.1 Ctenomys sociabilis
GCCTGGTTTTCATTTCTGCCTATTCCTAAACTCAATCTTAAGTTAAAGTTATTATATGGCCCCTTCTTTCTGGCTGTTCCTCACTAAAGCTTCACAATAGCAGGATTTTGTCCTTTAGATTCACCAGTTTATCTTCTGTCCCTGGGACCATGCTTGGCACAGGGTGATACTCATAAAAACGTGTTGAAGCCCAGCGTGGTGGCACCTGCCTACAATCCCAGTGACAGGAGGATGAGGCAAGAGGATGCCTTCCAGTTCAAGGCCAGCCTGGGCTACAAAATGAGCTCAAGAACAGCTTGAACCCTGTTTCAAGAAACCAGAGCTGAATGAATATTGAACATCTATGAGATGGCGTGGTGAGACGGAGAAATGCAGTGCAGGCTCGAAAGCAAGCGGCCCTTTTCCTGAGCCACTTAACGGACTGCACTCGAGGTGAAATATTGACTCCAAGCTCCACCAACCCTTCACCTTTATCCGAAAATAATGATTATTTATTTATTTATTTATTTATTTTTATTTTAAGTAAGAGTCTACAGGGTCTCACTACATAAATCTGACTTGTAATGATTCTCCTGTGTTCAGCCTCCCAAGAGATGGGATTACAGGCATGGGCCACCATAACCAATCTCAGTCCCTCTCTCAGGGCACCCTGGGGGAGAGGCCAGCATGGCACACTGGGTATCGAACCCCCTGGCTGCTGCTGCTGCATCTGCCTAAGCAGGGGCTTTAATCTGCTGAGCTATTTGGCCGGCCCGTATTTATTTTTGACAATAAAAAATTATACCACTTCCTTTTTCACTCCTTCCAAAATTCCTCCAGATACCTGCCAGCACATACTCTTCATCCTCCATCGGTCACGGAACAACTTGAATTAAGGTTGGCAATAAATGTAGTGCCTTAGGAAAAATGTTCTAATATCAATAAGTAAGTTTAGGAACAATGAGCAGTAGCTTAGAGTTAAAAATGATGAGCTTTGCATTATATTAATTTCATTTAACAAACCAATTTCCCCAGTCTAAGTCCATAATGCGGCCATGTACTACTTTAATGAGTGCCATTAGTGTTTTTTTTTTTTCTTACTAGCATACATCGAACTTCATTTTTATGCTCACCCCTAACTGTTTGATAAATAGCCCCAAATAAAATTTGTTTTGCGGTAGAAAGAAAAAGGTTAGCCGGGCATGGTGGTGCATGCCCATAATCCCAGCACTCGGGAGCCTGAGGCAGGAGGATTGTTGTGAGTTCAAGACCAGCCTGAGCTACAAAGTGAGCTTAAGGCCAGCCTGAACTGCATAGTGAGACCCTGTCTCAAAGAGACAAGAAAGAAAGAAAGAAAGAAAGAAAGAAAGAAAGAAAGAAAGAAAGAAAGAAAGAAAGAAAGAAAGAAAGAAAAAGGCTGTTTGAATCTTAATATACTAAATGCAGCAAGTGCAACTCAGCATGGGCAGGCCCGCTGCCCAGACTGCCCCCAAACGAGATTCTCCTTGGAAACAAAATAATTCATATTAAGCCCCCAGAACTCCTGCCAACTTCTACTTTAAAACCCAGCTTTAACTCCCAGCAACAGTGTCCACTGCTTTTGCACTTGGAATTTTTCTGAGAAACCCACACTCTAGTTTACAAATGGAAATGAGCCCAGCAGAGGGAAACACACTCTTCTGGAGAGTACTTAAGTCTGAGCGACTGAGCTGGTAACAGCCAATCTGCCTGGTAAGCGTCTCAGCTGCCTTTCTCTCGTTGCTGAGACAAAATACCTGAAACTCAAAATTAAAGTGGGAAGGTTTATTTAGCTCAGTTTGGAGAGGTCTCAGTCCATTGTTGACTGGCTCCAAGGCAGAGGAAGGTTGGGGAGAGCAGCTCATGGCACCCACAAGGTAGCAAAAGCAACAGGGGCCTTCCCAGCATCTTTCTGCCCCCTTTTATCTCATCCAGACTACCAGGACTAGGATGGTGCTAAACCAATCAGCAGTCTGATTCAGTAATCACACACCCTTAATCCCAGCATCACATACTATGCATTTGGCCACCTCAAAAAAAGTCCCATCTAAGACTGCATGAGCCTTTGGGGAGACATCTAGACACATGCCACATTATAAGTAATGAAATGCCATATGTCATGGGTGTGACTTCTTATGGAAAGTATCAGTACTCAGGTTAAAGTTTTTACTAGGGAAGCAAAATGGGGCCAATCACTTAATGGCAGGGAGACACAGGACTCACTAGTTCTGTCATCTGTGGGTAACTAGTCCGGGACCCTTAGAGGATACCCAAATGTGGAGATATCTGAAGCCTTCGTGGTGTGTAAAATTTGTGTGGTGCCATGTTTACCCAGACACATCTCCCCTGTACCAAAGCCCTCACTGACTTGTCACAGCACCTACAGCAGTGCAAACGGTGCGCAAGTTGCTTTTGAAATGCACATTCCTTTTGCAATTGATAAACGTGTACTTATTAATGTCATGAATTCTACACATGCTCATATTTTCTGTGTGTCAACTATAGACATGCAAGTATACTGTTAAGGCATATACCTGGATGTGCTCCCCCACCAGGAAAAAAAAAAAAACCTCATACCCTCTATAGGTAGGACTTCTGAGATTGGCTGGCTCATGGGTTTGGTACCTGGATTAGTCCACTGATTGGTTAGCATATGTTATGGTTTGTGTCTAGTTGCCCCCCTCAAAGCCTCCTGTAGTCATGGGGCAGGGACTTCTAGAGTTTGTGACTGACTCATGATCCACTGGGATGATCATGTGTGATCTGAGGCTGGGATTATGGGTTTTAGTACTGCTGGGATTATGGGTGTGAGTACTTCCTCCAGCCTGGGGCAGAGAGCCTGAATGTAATATAACAGACAGAGAGACAGACTTTCTTCAGCCATTGCTCTTTGTTCTTTGTTGTTGCTGTTTGGCCGCCATGAACTGCTGCTCTCTGCCACATGCCCCTCTGCCTTGGAGCCGTCTGAATATGGACTGAAACCTCCAGTAACTGAGATAAATAATCCTTTCCTTCGTTCATTTTGGGTGTTGGGTATTTGTCCCAGCAATGAAAGAAAAGTAACTAAAACAACATAGTTCTGGGTATGAATAACAGAAAGCCCTACCCTCAGGGTGGGTGGCACTAATTGATGGGCTTATATTCTAAAAAGAATGAAATGGAAGGGAGACCCTCTGCTACTCCTTCTGCCTGCCCTGCCATGGACTGTTTCTTCTCTATTGTGTCACCCTGCTTCGGAACCAGCTGCCCAGTGCTTGATGTCTTGGGACCTTGGATCCACATGCCATCTACAAACTGTGAGCTAAAGTAAAACTTTCCTGTTTTAACTTGCGTGTGTCAGGTATTCTGTCCCAGCAGTGAGAAAGTAGCTAAGCTATAGACTAAAATCACTTCGCAGGGATTTACTCATCGCCCTGGGTAATAACTCTGGTGGTGACATTATAATTTTGTGACTTGGCATTAAAAGCAGGAACAAGTAAAAAATGATAGCTCCCTAACATACCCTGCCTCTTATTTTATAATAGTGCCAAGCCCTGAGGGATAAACTGTGCCATGAACAGTCGGGGCTGAACATTATGTTCCTCTCTCTCAGGGTGCAGTAATTCAATGCTGCCAACTTAAATTCATGTACTCTTCCTTCTGAGCACTTCAAAGTGTTACACAGCCTTTCTTTCATTTACCTTCCAATATTTCCCCATGGTATCTTAAAAAGAATTAGAGCAAAACACCATCTTCTCTCAAATTTTCAGAGTAAGATTGGACAATGAGCAATAAAAACCTTGATGCCAATCAGAGCCTAAGCAACTATGGAATTCAGGACAGTTATGAAATTAAATCCAGTCTTTATAGCTCTTCACCTTTTGTCTTCACCCTATTTTTTCATTCCAGCCAACTCAGTCTACTAATATTCATGAAAAGTACAAAGGAAACAAACACCTGAACCATAAGATTTATGATAGCTTACAGCTGGTGACTCTTACCATTGTCCAACAGTGGTGGGGAGCCTATGGCCACATTCTGCGGTGGGCTGTTTCTATCTTAGAAAGCTCTAAATGGTTCACCATGACTGGTCCATTAGGTGGGGATACCACTGATTCTTTACTACTAGAGTTCTCAAAGGTTCAAAGCTGTAATTGTAAAACGTCATCAAGACAACATGTCATTCATATAATAAATGCTGTTAATTTGTAATCAGCTCCAGTCTCTTTAGCTCAATAAGAAAGAGAAAAACACAGTGATAGTAGCCATAAAATCACTGGTGCATGGTGTCAGCGATGAATAAAAATCAAACACCGATGTTCATGGATGACTGCATCCAGCCCTCAGTGGACAAAACATTCTTCCTCCAACCAGTCCCTCTTGTTATACTGAGATTCTCCACAGTGGACTCTGAGGCATGTGCACAATCAGTTTAATGGGAAAGGGAGACTGTTGTTAGGGTTTGTATCTAGATGTCCCCCAAAGCCTCATGTAGTCATAGAATCTTTTTAGAGGTGGCTGAATCTACAGTGTGTGACCAACGCATGGTGTGGTACTGGGATGAAGGATGGGTGATGGCTGGATCAGTCCACCAGTTGTATTGGCACCGTCCTAAGCCTTGTAGGACTGGATGCACTAGAAAGCACAGCAAGAAGCTCTTCTCTCACCATCTAACTGCTTTAGTTGTCTTCTGCTGCCATGAGTGATTGCCCCTCTGCCCTGTGCCACTTTGCCTTGGAGCCATCTGGTCATGGACTGAAGATTTCACAAGCTATGAACTAAGTAAACCTTTTTCCCTTTAACTTGGGAGGTTGTTATCATTCAATCAGTAGCTATGAAACTAGGTACATTATTAAGCTCCCCATGTCGTGTCCTTTCCCAAACAGGATGTATGTGACAAGGCTGGCAGAGCACCAGAGATGAGCAGGTGTATGGCACAACATCAATATTATTATGACCATTATTACTATTACTGCTAAATTCTCAGGCCGAAGAAACATGGCTCCAAAACACAGTGACACACTGATTACCTAAAAGCTTTGCTATCTTTTGTTTTGCCTATGGTGCTAGATTTGAACCAAGGGCCTTGTGTATGCTTGGGAAGTGCTTGACCATATCAATTACAACCCCAGCCCAAAGCTTCAGTATGTAGAAGTAGAGAAAGTATCACAGAGCTTCAGGGCTCAATAGTGGACTTGAAAGTCACATGGGACTTCTCATGAGTTTAAGAAGGAGAATAAGCACATCCACCAGGAAGCTTGTAATGATGGTGACCCTTTTCTTTGTGGCATGCAAACATTAAGCAAGAAGGGGACTATGGAAAGAGGCCATTACTTTAAAGTACATTTTAGACCTTGCAATATTTAAAGACTAATGGCATTAGGTTATACGATATTTTATGTACCATAATATCCTTAGCTTTGCCCAGGGTTGTGTGCTGCTCATCGTAATTACTGGGCCTTGTATATTCTTGCCATGTAGATAAAAGGGCATCATGTACAAGAAGTAAGGTATGGAATAAAGTCACAATTATGTCTTTACTCAGGCTTCTGCCCCTGCAGAGCCTGTAATAAGGACTGAATGTAATTAATTTGGGAGGAGATTCTGCAATGCAGGAAAGTGACCAGGAAGGAAAGGAGCCCTCAGAAGAGCCCAGAGACAGCAGAGCACCAACTCTGCCAGCAGAGCTGGAGAAAAAGTCATGGAGCTGGGGAGGGTAGTACATGCCTATAATCCCAGTACTTGGGGGCGGCTGAGGCAGGAGAGTCACAAAAAGTTACCAAACAAAATAACACAACAACAACAGCAAAGTAAACATTTGGAAGTCTCCCAGGATTGTGCATCTGAACAGCCGGAGGTGGGCGGTTTATTCGGCCAAGAGGCTGTGCTATGTGACTAACAGGAGTACCAGGAGTGCAAGATGAGCCTGATTTTGCCAGAATATCTCTACCACTTCACAACCAAAACCAGAGAACCAAAAACAGAGTGGGTGTGCACAGGGACAAGCGCTCTTGCCAGCAGAAAATGCTGAGAGGACGTATGGAAACAGAAGCTTCCCAAGAAACCAAAGGGGCTCGTGCTTCTCCTGATCTCTGTAAATGGCCTGGAGAGCATCTTCCTCTACAGGGAACATGAAAACAGAGCAAAAGCAGGGGGAGAAATCTTCACATATTGCTTTTTGAAGGCTCAATACAAATCTAAATAGATTTTACCTCTGCAAAATGGATAAATGAAACAATCTAACAGCAAAAAAACCTGGTGAGAACTGTTCAGTAAGTTATCAATCTGAAGAGTTAACTTATCAATCTGTAAGATAAGATCACTATGCATCAATTGAAATTGTTTTCAGAGGGTTGGGGCAATAGCTCAGGGGCAGAGCACTTGCCGAGCACATGCACAAGACCCCAGCACCACTGTTTACAAAGCTGTTTACAAAAAATATTAATGATATGAGGAAAGATTCCTGAAAATGCTTTTATCAAAGACTCAAAACTATAAACAGCAATACTGTAATTGTGTAAAAGTATGAAGATGTTACCTCCCATTTCTTACACTTCAGAATCAGTCTTCCATAATTATACTTTCACTTTTAAACATTTTTCACAACATTTGGAATTCGATGCACCCACGAAGTAGCCATGGTCTAGGCAGGGGCATGCAGCTGTGACATGGGGACCATTCTGTTATTTGAGATCAGTGCTACAGACATGTGGTGCCCCAGGCCAGAGGTGCCTGGCCCCTGCCCCACACAGACAGGAGGAGCTGCTCCACCAAGGTGCCCAAAGCCCAGGATAACCAGCAGGCCAAGGACGGACACAGAATGCAAGCCAGCAGTGGCCACAGCTCAGACAGGAGGCAGCTGTACCAGAGCTGGGGCAAGCTGAGGCCATTGACTTGCACACATCACTATTACTATAGTAAACTGAGTGGAGTTGAGTGAATCTTATGCTAATAGTGGCTCGAGGGAGGGAGGGGGCATCACCACAGCTGGGACATGAGAAATCAACAGAGATGCAGGGAGGGAAATATGAAACAGGAGGTTCAGACTTCTGAATTTCGGTACCTACTTTTAAAACACATTATAGGGTTGGCCAAATAGCTCAGTGGATTAAAGCATCTGCAAGCAGGCATAGGGGCTGGGGTTTGATCCCTGGGGCATGCTGAGACAGAGAATTAGACTGGGTGTGGTGGCATGTGCCTGTAATTACAGCTCTTGGGAGGCTGTAAACAGGTGGATCACTACAAGTCCAATCTAGTAGTAAGACCCTGAACACCCTGTAGACCCTTCCCTAAAATACAGGGAACTCCACACATTATATATCAAAATGATTGTACACAGAGATGAGAAGGAAAGATACCAAATAATACAGTTACTTCCCAGAAGTGGGATGATCTTTATTGAGATTTCTGTGGCTTATGAGAAAGACAAAGTCAGAAACACTCCCTAAAGAAAGAGCCAGCAAGGAGGGCTGAGTCACTGTGTTTAAGGCTGTCAGGTCGAAAGTAAAGCAGAATAATACAGAGCTGGGAGGGTGGAGGAGACGCAGCACGGGCAACGCTGTTCCGCAGAGCTGATTATGCTGCTGGGTAATGAACAACTCCGGCCACGGACTCCACGGCCCATTCTGAATCTGCTAGACATGAGGTGCACGACAATGTTCTCTGCCGCAGTCTTCAGAGCCACAGAGATAAAGCAGAATTCTCCATCAGGAGGTAGTTGCTATTTAAACAACACTGAATATTGAAACTGGAAATAATTAAGGGCATTTTATAAATATGTACTAAGGGGAAAGACAGGTGGCAAAATATTCGTGCGTGTATTCAGCCCACAGATGGTGAAGGAAAACTGCCAAGTCTCACGTGCCTACCACTCATCACCGTACAGTGCCTCGTGTGGGCCATTTGGTGGCCCAGGACCTTTGTGACCATGTGGTCTGTGCGCTACTTCTCACCACCTTGGAGGCCCTTTCTTGTACTAAGTGGGGATGCAGGTACACAGATAAGGCCACCTGTCACTTCGTGGTCACCAGCCCTGGTAAGCTGAATGTATCACACCAGTGCCCTAGTAGCCTGAATGTATCATACCACTGCTCCAGAGTAGGAACAGTGTCGTTCTCAGGTATGACCTTGGAAGAGACCCCCCCAACCCCCACCCTCAGGAAGGACCCTCCTTCTCTGAGAATACTTGTCTTGATGTCAACCTCTTTAAACTGCTCTGACCCAGTGCCATGGTTTTGGATGATAAATGTCTCTCAAGGGCCCCGTGATCCCCACCAGGTTGTGCTCATGACAGAATGTGGAAGGGCAGGGTGGGGGCTGGGTAGAGAAGCAAGTCACTGGGGATACCCCCAAAGAGTACACTGGGGCCTCGCTCCCTCTTGTCTACGCACCTTGGCCATCCTGAGTGAGCTGCTCTTCTTGGCAGGGTGACACAGAAAGGTGGCTGGCGTCTGGTGTCACTCAGTGAACTGTCACTCAGCTGTTTCACAGAGCATGGCAGTTCTCAGGGGCTGATACCCTGGGTTCAAAACAGCACAGCTTGGGATTCTTTCTGGGTGGGAGACAGGGCTCTTTCCCAACTATGCAGAGCTTGGAGGCCCAGGGCTTCCTAAGCAGCTTGGCAACCCGTCCTCATGTTATATATAGCCCACAGTGTGCTTATTTCTAAGGCCATGTGGTAGAAACGCAGTGCTTCCTTGTTTTCTCACCACTGCCTAAGGATTACTGGCTTTCTGAGCTGTGTATTAGTTGGTTCAACTAGAGAAGCAACCCTTCCCCTCCCTCCTTCCTACTCCAAGTTTGTCTGTGTCTATATAAAGCACTGAGCTACATTCCCCGCCCTTCGAGATTTTACTTTTAGATGGGATCTCACTAAGTTGCCCAGGTTGAACTCAGACCTGCAATCCTCCTGCCCCAGCCTTCCTGAGTGCTAGAATTACAGACCTATGCCACCACATCTGGCTGACACCACCTGGATGGAGGTGTGGCCTAGTGCAGCTGCAGCTACTGGCTCGGCCATGTCTCTCTCTTGCTGGCTCATGTTCAAGGCAGGAACTGCAGCCCACAGGAAAGGTACATGGGTTCAAAATGGGGAGAAGCAGGAACACAATGAGAAACCACAAGCACAGCCTGGCTAGGGCCGAGGCTGGGCTGGGGAGAGGGCACGTGCCTTCATCTTAGAGGCTGTCTTGGTCTGACAGCTATACATAGTGCTGCAGACGTGGTGGCCAGGAGGCCGATGAAGTGCCGGCAGTGAGGCTGGTGTGGGGAGGGATTGTCTGGGTTTGTGGCTGGTTGGCTGTGTGCTGTTCCCTCATGAGGAAGGGAAAGCCAGGCACAAGCTCCCTGTCTATTTACACCAGGGCACTAATCAGCCAGGAACAGGATCTCATCTAAAAAGCTCTAAAGCAGGCTCGCAGACTGGTACCCCATAAGCCCCAGGGCCAACTCCACGTTCTTTGTCCTCAGGCCCACTACCCTGAGGCAGGGATAGGAAAGAAGAAGACCGCTGGGCCCACTTTGGAAGTCTCAAGTCCCAAACCAAGACCCATGTGTGCCAGATTCTTTAGCATGACTTGCAGCAGCCTTTCCTTCCTCAGAGCTCACTGAAGTCCAAGCTTATGGGCCAAATCTCCTACACCCAGGAGTAGCAGAAAGCACAGTGGGAAAAGTCAGGTGCAGTAGACACAGCGGACCTGACTCAGTCTCTGTCCATCACACTGTCTACCTGGCTTGGGAAGACCCAAGGTGAGGGGCCTGCTTCCAATCATTAATACAGTCAGTGCTTACATCATTTTCCTTTCTGTCAATCTGCACTCTGTGTGCTCCATCACCACAGCACACTTCATTCAGCTGTGCTGTTTTCTCCTTATGTCATGTGCATGTCCAACTCTTTGCTCACAATGCACAAGAACCTAGAAACATGTCCCCAGATCCAAGCACCCTTGGTAACAGCCTGATCTCCAAACACTGTCACAGCAGAGACAGTTTCAGAAGGACAGAGGCAGTCATCCATAAAGCAGTGCTGCGTGGGGAAGGGCCTGTGTCCCAGGGCCAGCACCCAAGCCCTGGACCTGACCCAAGGAAAGGATCTGCACTGATGCTGTCTGAGAAGGGAACCCATGCCTTGGGCTGGCTGCTCTATGTGGCTTTCCATACAGTCCTCTCACACGAAAAGCTCCGTATTGTGGAGGTGGACACAGGAATCTACACATGTCCCAAAGAAGTATAACTGGAAAACACCAAAAAAATGAATGGATTATGTCAATGTCAGTATCAGGATCCTGGTTTGGATATTTTACTACAGTTTTGCAAAATGCTATCTTCAGTGTAAAGTGAGTTAAATTCACATCAGACCACACTGCAGTCTACCTATTCTGTCTTCTAGCAGAGTGAGTGTTTTTGTTTTAGAATGTAGAGTTTTGATTCATTTAGACTTTAGTTTAGTGCCTGGTGATAGACATGGGTCTAGTTTAGTCTTGGGCATGTGGAAAGCTGGTTTTTCCAGGATTGCTTAGTAAAGAAGCTTTCTTCCAATAAGTGTGTTAATGACCTTTGTCAAAGATGAGGTGCCTGAGAGCACATAGTTACTTCTGCGTCTTCTACTTCCACTGATACTCAGGTCTGTGCTTTTGCCAGAACCATGATATTCCTACCAGAGGAGCTTTGCGATGTAACTTCGAGTCAGGAATTGTGATGCCTCCTGCCTTGCCTTTGTTGCCCAGGATTGCTTTTGCCATTCTAAATCTCTTTTAGTTCCAAATCATTTTTCAGATTCTTTCCTCTAATTCTGTGAGGTATGCTGTTGGAATTTTGACTGGGATTCCATTAAGTTGGCATAAAAATTTTTTAACTATGGCCATAAGCGCTCTGTTGGTTCTTCCTGAGAATGAGGGGTATCTTTCCAATTCCTGACAGCCTCTTTAATTTTCTTTTTCAGGTAATGTAGTTTTCAGTGTAAAAATCTTTTACTTTCTTCATTAGATTGATTACTAAGTACTTCATCCAACAAGGTGCTTTGGTGCAAGGTAAGTCTTCCTAATTTCTCATTTGGTGAGTTTATTTGTGTACAGGAATGGTAGTGATTTTTTACTTTATATAAATATTACTGCATTTGACTATTAAATCTAGAAGTTTTTGCTGAAGTTTCTGAGGCCTTCTATGTACAGCATCATGTCATCTACAAACAATGATAATTTAACTTCTTTCTTTCCTATCTTTATTGCTTTTATTTCTTTCTCTTGTCTAGTTGCTATGGCTATTGTTTCCAGAACTATATTAAGTAAGGGGAGTGGGAATGGATATCCTAGTCTTGGTCCTGACTTTAGAATGAAAGCTTTCTGGTTTTGACCATTTAGTATGATGATGACTGTTGGTTTGTCATAGACAGCTTTATCAGATTGAGATAAAGACCACCTATTCCAATTTTCTATAGAGTTTTTAAAAATAGTAGTGGATGTTGGACTTGGTCAAATGCTTTTTTCTGCTTCCATGGAGTGGCTCATGGCACTTTTGTCCTTGGCTCTGTTAATAGGGTATACTTGTGAGTTTGCATATGTTGAACCTTCCCCAAATCCCTTGAATGAATGCTATTTGGTCATAGTGTACACTCAGCTTGACGTTTCGGTACATTCTGTTTGCCAATATTTTACTAAGGGTTTTGTATTCACTGGGGAGAGTGGCCTATAGTTTTCGTTCTTTGCTTGGATCTTTCTCTGGGTTTGATATCAGGATAATGCTTTTTTTCCAGGAATGACTTTTGACATATTGTTTCCCTTTCAATTTCATTATAGAGCTTGAGAAGTAGAAGTATTAGATCTCTAAATTTCTTGTAGAATTCAGAAGTGACTCCATCAGGCCCTGGTCTTTTCTTTGTTGGGTGATTTTTCATTACATCTTTAATTTCATTTACTGAAACTGGTTTATTTAGACTTTTTATATCTTCTTGATTTAACTTAGTAGTTGATAGGCATCTAGGAATCTGTCCCTCTCTTCTGTGTTTTCCATCTCATTGGAATACAGGTTCTTAAAATAGGTACTAATGACCTTCTGGATTGCTGCAGGATTTGCTGTGATTTCACACTTTTCTTTCCTGCCTGTATTTGAGTCTTTTCTTTCCATTTTAAAATAAGATTGGTTGAGAGATTGTTAATTTTGATCTTTCAGAGAACCAACTCCTCAATTTGCCCATTCTTGGTATTTTTTTTAGTCTCAGTTGAATTAATTTGTACACTGATTTTCATAATTTTTCCCCTCATATGAGGTTTATGCTTGACCTGCTCTTCTTTCTCTAGAAGATTGAGGTTCGATGTAAAGTCATTTATTTGTGCTTTTTCCAATTTTTTATTAAGTATGGAAATTTACCACTATAGAGTTCCCTCATAAGACTATTTCCACTGAATCACACAAGTCCCAGTATGTTGTACAGGCATTATCATTTTATTGTATGCGCTGTTTAATTCATCTGTAACCAACTGGTTATTCAGGAATGTGTTATTTTATTTCAATGTGTTTATAAAGTTCTGGCTTTTTTCCCATTGATTTCTGATTTCATTGCATTATGGTCTGAAAATACGCATTGGATAATTTCAATTCTTTTGTATTTACTTAAGTGTGTTCTATGAGCTAGTGTGTGGGCTCTTTTGGAGAATATCCCAAGTGGCAGCTGAGAAGGATGTGTAGTCTGATGTTGTAGAACAGAACACTTTGTAAATGGTTGCTAATTCTATTTGTTCAAAATTTTGACTCAGTTCTAATAGCTCATTTTATGAGTGTGTAATCTATTTGTGACAACGAGGAATTGAGGTCCCCCATTACAAGTGTGTAAGTACATATTTGATTGTTCCTGTGTGTTAACATGTGTTTTATTTAGTTGAATGAGCTGGTATTTGGTAACAATCATCTATGTTTATGATTGTTTTCTTGGACTGTTCTCTTGACAAGGATGTAGTGACTTTGTCACTCTTTATCAGTCTTGGCTTGAAATTCACCTTGTCTGCAAATAAAATAGGTATTCCTGCCTTTTTCATGGTTCGTGTCCTATAAAGTATCATTTTCCATCATTTTATTTCCAGCTCAAGAATTTCTTTTTGAGTTAAATGTGTTCCTAGAATACTGTTGGATCTTGTTTCCTGATACTTCTGCCAGTCTCTTTCTTTTGATTAGCAAATTGAGTCCATTTACCTAGATGGTTATAACTGATTTGCACTGACTTAACCCTTGTCATATTTTTCTGTTGTAGGTCCCCTTTCCTTCCTGTTTCACTTTATTTGCCTGATTGATCCACTCTGGTGGGGTTCATGGAGCTGCAGTCTTTGTTATCTCTTCCTAGAATGCCCTTCAGAATTTTTCTTACTGCTGGCTTGGTGGATGGGAATTTCTTTAGGTCTCCTTTGTCCTGGAAGTTTCTTACTTATTTACTAACTTTGAAAGACAGTTTTGTGCAATACATCAGTCTGGGTTGGAGGTCGTTTTCTCTCAGGGCTTGAAATACTTCTCTCAATCTTTCCTGGACTTAAGGGTTTTTGTTGAGAAGTCTGCTGTAATTCAGTTGGGCTTCCCTTTATACGTAATTTGCTTTTTTTCTCTAACAGTCTTTAATAAAATGTTCATGTGTCAAATTGTTGGACCCTTGACTAATATATGCCTTATGGTAGATGTTTTTTGCTCAAGGTTAATTTGAGCTCTGTCTGTCTCATGTATTTGAATGTCAAATTCTTTTTCTATGCTTGGGATATTTTCTGCCATGAATTATGTGGACAGTTTTTTTTTTTTTTTTTTTTAATGTTATTTGTGCTATCTCCTACCTTTTCACTGATTCCCATCAATCTTATTTTAATTCTTCTTTGCATCACCTAGCAAAGATTATTTATCATGGTACCTTGCTATTATTAAGAAATCTTTCTTCTCATGATCACTAATCATGATCCTACCTTCTATGTATTATAGCCCATCCTCACATCAGCCCATTCTGTTGCATGGACTTTCACTAGAATTTTTAATCTGTTGGGTATCTGATTGAATCTGTTTCATGGATTCCATCTTCTCTATGTTGCGGGATTCATGGTTTCCTTCATTTTCCTAAGCTCCTCTTTACATTTTTCTGTATCTTTTCTAGATTCACTAATAATATTCTGAATTATAGCCATCTTTTATTGGAAGTTACCTTCAAGTCTTCCGTTACAGACTAAAGGGTTGTGTTCTTCCTCTCAGGCACATGCATTTAAATACTTGAATTCTTTCCACCCCAAAATAAATAAATCAATAAATACTTGAGCCCTAAATCCCAGTGTGATGGTACCATTTTGGAAAGAGGCCAGTGAAAATATCATGGAGGTTAGGTGAAATCATGACACAGAAAGCCCATGTTGGACCAGAAGAAAGGGAAACCCCAGGATCTGCCCTCTTGCTGTGTCACACGATGGCCACCTCCAAGCCCAGAGCACTCACCAGGGAGGAACTCACCAGCACCTTGACCTTGACCTTCCAATCCCCCAGAACTGGAGAAAGTAATGTCCTTTCCTGGCAGCCCCATCTACACTACTCTATTATAGCAGACTAAACCAAAAAATAAATCATAAGACCAATCATACTAATGGGAGAAAAAAATTAAAGTACAGTCCCTTTTCAATGAGTTATTCTAAAATAGCTATGCTCCAAGTGTAGGCAAGGAGATTAAGAGAAATTCTACGTTACAGAATGTTCTTTCCTCTTAATCATTGGATCAATGCAGCATAATCACAGGGCTTTATTTTCTCCTCATAGTTCTAGTGAGCAGTAGAATTGAGAATGTCCCAGTTTGCCATCTGCTTCATGTTCACAAGCCTGAGCCACATCAATAAAAGTAATAGCCTTGTAATCAGCAGCCTCTTTGGAACAGAGAGAAAAAGAAATACAGGCCCAGGCTGCAGCTTTGGTTTGATTCACATTGAGGTTTGGCCATACTTTTGAGAATTCCTCACTTGTATTTTTTCTAGGCAGTTGAACTACTCCTTTTAGCTCTGAAGTTACTAGCTTTGGGTGGGTTTTTTTTTTTTTTTTTCAGTACTATAGACTGTCAGAATTCGTAAATATCCTTCATAAATATGGGAAAATAAAGTTTCTCTGGAGTCCTCAGTGCTCCTGTGAAAGATCCCCATGGAAAGCTAGAGGAACAAGCCAGAGAAAGCTGGTCTTTGTTTCCCCAGGAAGTGTTTTACCTTTTGCATACTCTGAGGCTTATATCTGTTTGTCAGTAACTGCTTTTATTCTGAAAAAGGAAGGTGAAATATCTCTTATATTTACAAAAGGATATCACAAGACCAGCTCCCAGCCAAGCTCTGGGGTCAGGGAAAGCTCTGTCTGCAGAACCCAGAAGGAGCAGATTCTCCTGCTGTGACCTTCTGCCCTCTGCCCATGGACTGCAGTATTTGTCTGACCCCAAAGGTGTATTTCCATTCCAAGAGGGTAATAGAACTGGGACCTGTCTAGCCAGTCCCACAGGAGCAAAGGCCTCTTTCTCCTTTGGGGTTTGCATCTCTTCTGTAGAAAAGTGGCCTAAACACATTTCTCTTGTCTCTTTCTCTGGGAAAAACCCTGTCACCTGCACTGAAATATTTCCCTGACTCCTATCTCAGCGCCTGAACATGCTGCTATGGAAAACGAACACTCATATAGTCACATCTCACATTACAAGGTGCTTCACTTGGCAGACCCTTCGCAGGGTGACAAAACAGTGGGAAACATCAGGCCCAGGGTCAAACAAGCTCACAAGGCAGGGGACATCCACTAGGAAGCAGTAAGACTCCTCAGCGTGTTGAGAAAAGGGTGCCTCAGTGGGGAGATGTGCTTCTAGGACCCTAAATTAAAAGACAATGATGATGGACTCAAGTTCAATCCCTGGCACCACATGCTGTGCCAGCCCTAGAACCCCAGGCGTGGTGCTGCACGCCTGTAATCCCAGCCCTGGGGAGGCTGAACAGAATCCTCGCTCCATAGGGAAGGACTGAGGGCCTTTGCCTTCCAGCCCCAGCCCCTCTCACTGGGGTCGTGTTCTCAAAGGAATGAAAGATTTCCTCAAAGAACTCCTGGACCTACTCCATCACTGGCTAATGGAGGCCTAGGAATGTCCAAAGCCCTAAATCCAGACTGGGTGTGGTAGTGCATGCCTAGAATCCCAGCACTTGGGAGGCTGAAAACAGGAGAATCACTACGAGTCTGATCTACATTGTGAGACCCCGTACACACTATATACCCTGCCCTAAATACAGAAAAGAAAAAAAGATTTCAAAGCCCTAAATCCTCCCTTCATCCTAAGGCAACTGCACATGAGTCAGAGGGACTCCGCCAGCCCCAGATGGATGAGTGCATTAGCTTGATCTTCAAAGGGGGTTCTAACCTATGAGTCATGAATTTATTGACACAATATGGGAAAACAGCAAGTGGAAACTGCAGGCCCTGCTGCAACTGGCTCTGTAGGGGTATGTGGGGCACCTGGGTGACAAAGGCTCACAGACCCACACTGCCTGGGTCTAGCACATTCCAGATGAGGGAACCACTGCCCCCCCCCCAAGCTGAAAGACCTATTTCTACTGAGATAAAATACAGACATCGTTTACTTGCAGAAAATCTCTCGCCTTCCACGGAAGTGGGTTGCTTATTGCAGTATAGATAATACAGATGTCCTATCTAACAAGTACCTTTCTGACTGATTTGTGTCTCCAAAATACAAACTCTGCCTCCATATGACAACCTCTGGAGCTGTCAACCAGCCTGGCATGGTGGTGTGCAGGGGAGGCTCCTCTGTGGGAGGCTGAGGCAGCACGGCTACAAGATCAAGCCCAGCCTGGGACACCTATCTCAAAATGAAAAGTGCCACAGATGTAGCTCAGTTTTTAAGGGCCCAGGTTTAAAACTGGGGGAAAGAAAAATACTTATGCTCCATAATAGTATGATGTTGACAGGCAGTGTGAGCTTGGCCAACACAGCTGAGGTCTCTGCAGGGCTGAGGCACCTTCAGAATCCTTGAGGTTCCAGAAGACAGGCCGGCCTCTAAGGCAGAGCCAACTGAAGGGGCCAGGAGTGCACATCTGCAAGCTTCACAGTGCACACTCCAGAGGGAAGAGTCAAGGCTCTGCCAGGGTGTGAGTCCTCACAGCACCGAGGCTTCTTCTCTTGGGGGTGGAGTGTGTCTATGACGAAGCCAGCATAGCTGCCCTGAGCTATTTTTGTCCCTGAACAGAGTGCCCGCCAGGAACAGGGCCCAGCCTGCTGGAGTCCCTCAGTGTGAACCGGTCGGCCTTTGTGATGAGCTGAACTGGCCTCTTTCTTTAGAGGCCACTGGTGCACTGGTGTGTTTAGTTACAGCAACTGAAAGCAGGCTGAGACAGCATGCTGGTTGCTCCTGAAGCTCCCAAGATGTGTGATGTCTCCTAAGACATTCAGATAATGGGCAAAGAGGAGGGCTGGCCTGGGGCACTGAAAGGAAACTGCGAACAGATCTGACAACTGACAGTCAGCGCTCCACACTTCAGCACTTGATAGGGCTCAGATTCCACTGGAGACTGCGATGTCCCATTCTGCTCTTGGAGCGCAAAGCTTAGTTAAATATCTACTGTTAAGAGGGTCCACTTTCACATTTGCCCCCAAATGAAGTGGTAGTCTGGCAGGGTTTTTTTCAAGTGTGTTAAATACCATTTTGATCATTTCTCATACAAAAGTTAGAATTTCAGCATGCTTCAGATGCGATTAAGTCCCAGCCTGTTTGCTGTGACACAACTCTAGACTGATACACAGAAGCTGGCTGACTCTATGCTCAGCAGCTCAACTTCTATTCATCCACAGTAGTGGTGGCACAATTATTTCTTTTGATGTCTAATCAGAGAACAAAATAATCCTTTGAGGGGCTGGGGAGATAGCTTGGAAGTCTAAGCGCATGCCTGGTGAGTGCCAGGACTTGGGTTCAATCCCTGGTACCACATGACATGCCAGCGCCAGAACCCCAGGCATGGCGGTGCACACCTGTAATTCTAGCACTGGGGAGGCTGAGTCAGGAGGATCACTATGAGTCCCAGCTGCATAGCGAGACCCTGTACCAAATAAATAAATACATAAATGATTGAATAGTTTTTAAAATCCTTTGACCATGGGAAGAACTGTATATATTTCCAAGTAAAGCAATTCATAAGAAGCCTGTCTCTCCCTGACTCACTCTCTCCCATTCCTCTTCCCCAAGCAGCACACTACCACTGAGGTACACGACCATGCATAGGAAGCCTCTGTTGGAAGCTCTAGAACCAACCCATTGGGATGGACCTCATCTGAGATATGAGAAACCAAGGGCCCTGGTCATAATTTGACTCCATTTGCCAGGTGTGGTGATACATGTCTGTAATCCCAGGATGCAAGAGGCTGAGGTAGGAAAATTACCACAAATTCGAGGCTAACCTGAACTCCACAGAGAGACCCTATCTCAAGAAAAAAGAACTAAAACAAAAATCCCAAATAATTTGACTCAGTTTTCCAGCAATTTAAGCCCCCTGCCCCAAGTCCTGTTCCACCCACAATGACAGTCCTCTCTACAACTTCATGGTGAACTCCTGGGCTGGAGGGAAGGTCCTCCTTGCACTGCCACCCTTGCCTTGTCCCATCCAAGGCACTCTATCCTCACTTCCGGCAGAGCCGAGTGCACCTGGAACATTTCTACTGTAAAAATGCCCAGGGATCCACTGGAGTGGACAGAAATGACAACCTTCTAGGCAGCAGGTGTCAGTGAGTACAAATGGGGTCAGAACATGGTGGCACATACCTGTCATCCCAGCACTCAGGAGGCTGAGGCAGGAAGATCACAAGTTTGAGCCCAGCCTGGGCAATTCAGTAACTTAGTAAAACTTTCTTTCAAAGGGAAAGAAAACTGTTTTTAAAGGACTGTGGGTATAAATGTAGCCCAGTGTAAAGGTCCCAAGTTTAATTCCTAGTACTACAAAGAAATACTACACATGTGCACTACATAAATATATACACATGCACACAGGTGCATACATGGAATCCTTGTGCTCTGCAGTGAGACATGCCTCCTCCAGAAGGCTCTTCTGCACCTAGGAGACCAAGGAACACGACGCCAACAGCCGAGGCCTGGGCACAAGGTGCTGGTGGTATTGCTGCAGGCTGAAGCCACCCTAGACTGTCCATTGCACTGGAAACGCAGGGCACGGCACCCCTGGACTTAGGAGGGCCATGCACTGGCCTGACCGCACGCTCCAACATGTGCCACCTGCACCAGTGTGGAACTGAGCTAAGGCCTGGGGAAAACACGGCCCTGCATCTATGATTTCCCATTATAAAAACCAAGTCCAACAGCTGAAGTGTTCAATGTGGCCAGCCTGGCCCAGCAGGTCCTAGACAGAAGCTGTAGCAAGGGCAAACCGCACAGACGTCTGGTGACCAACAGTCCACCGCACACATGTGCCGCGGATCTGCACCACGGGTAGGTGGCAACAGCACTGCAAACCACCAAGGCATGCTGAGCTGAGAGCCACTTCTCCAATGAGCCTTCCCTTCCCTCTGAATAAAAATATTCACTTTGTGGTACTAAATAAATTCTACTGCAAGCAGATGCAGTAGGGAGCCTGGGGTTCAATACCCGGCCTGCAGGGTCAGTGCCCTACCCCTGGGGGTTGCTGAGAAGGCGAATGAAACTGCGCATTGAGGCATGTGCCTGTAATCCCAGCCCTCAGGAGGCTGTAAACAGGCAGATCACTATAAGTCCGATATAGTGGTGAGACCGTGAACACCCTATAGAACCTTCCCTAAAATACAAAAAATAAACAATGGCACTGTTGCATTAAGGGATATTATATAACCATTAAAAATGGTTTTCCTAGGGTTGGAGATACAGCTCAGTGGTACAGCACTTGCCTGGTATCCATGAGGCCCTGGGTTTGAACCCTGGCATTGAAAAAAAAAATCCTAAAAACAAAATATTATTTAAAAATAAAACAGCATTATTAACATACTAATAACTGCACAAACCTTTATTCTTTTCTTTCTTCATATATATATAAAGTGGGTTATCCACAGAAGTTGTTGACGTGAGCCATTCACAACTCAGTATATTATGACTTTACTTTATACACCTCCACTTTTATACTTTTCTG
Source organism: Ctenomys sociabilis (assembly GCA_004027165.1). Classification (NCBI taxonomy): domain Eukaryota; kingdom Metazoa; phylum Chordata; class Mammalia; order Rodentia; family Ctenomyidae; genus Ctenomys; species Ctenomys sociabilis. The sequence goes on from PVKA01036103.1 coordinate 20,109, forward strand.
CTGGATGGTTAAGACCAAGTTAAAGCAAGACCTATATAACAAGAAATGTAACTTTGGTATCAGACAAAGTCAGTCAGGTACCCTTAAGGTTTATCCTGTTACCCTGTACCTCACTTTGTAGATCCCTTGTTAGTGTCAGCCATGCGGATGAGTCATGGCCATTGCTTGACCAATTTGCTCTCTGTGGAAGCCTGAGAGAAAGTTTTCTCCATGTGACTCTCCTTAAGCACACTATACATCATCAACTGCATTCCTCTGTGGCTCCATAGTCTCCTTGATTAGAAAATTTGGGGCACAACTGAGTTAGTTACATGACGTTATAGTACAAATTCTCCTATGTCCTGAGTCTTCACTGACCTTGAAAGACTAGGGCCAAAATGTTGGCTGACCTTGCAGCCTTTCTTTTTCTCTAATTTTTGATCTGCAAACTTAGGTTGTTAACCCTCCAGAAGAGAAGCTTATTATTACCCTGCAACATATGCAGTTCGGTTTACCCACACTATTTGTCTAAATATCAGACATCATAGGCATAACATGGGACATGTATTTTCCATCAAGTATTGAGATACTAAACTCTAAGTCCATACAGAATATGAAGAAAAAAAATTTTTTTAATAGGAATTAACACTTACATATATTTACATATTTAGAAATCCATCCATATACAGCATTGTAGCAAGACTGTCTTGTGACTTTTTTTGTCTTATTTTTCATTTATTACCCTTTAAAATTTTTTTATTTGAAAGGAAGTATAGTTATAGTTGGTATGTCATGACAAGAAGTACATATTTAGAAGACCAGAATGACAGGCATTTCAAGCGCGACCCATCTATTACACTTTCTGCACAAATCTTTAAAAACCTTTCTGAGGTAATAACTTTAATATGAATTTGATCAATATTTTATTTTACATATCACATTCAAACTCTCCTCTATATTTTCCTACTTCTACAGTTTTTTACATTGAGCTCTCCCAACCATATGAATCTTTGTGCATGTGCGAGATAAAAATTTACACTTCTATTTCTCCAAATGGAAAATATATTTCAGCACCTCTGAAGACGATCTCCTTGCCAGTCTGCAGTGGCACTCCTGTCAGGCACTGCCTCCTGTGAGCACACACTCTGACCACACCTGCTCTTCGGCCCCCTGGTCTGCTCAGCTGGCACTGGTGCAGGGCGACACTGTGCAGCATGACTGCCTGCCATGACACTGGTTTCCACAGACCCCTGCTCGCCGTTTTTCAAAATTTTCTGATTATGTTCCTTGATGGTTTCAAAATTAACTCTGACCAACCCTACTGCCTGGACCCTGTAGATTGGTGCATCAAGCATTCTTAAAACCCCATTCAGTGCCTGCCAAACCAGGCAAAGGCGAAACTGAAGAGACTCAATGCCAGATGGGACCCAAAGAGCAAAGCTAGGGGCTGGTGGCGTGCTAGGTGACAGCCGCCAGTGTGCAGCCTTGGTGGCTAAGAGCAGCAGGAGGGTCAGGCTGACCTGTGTCACCATGTCTGCCTTGCTGAACGCTGTCCCTGTGTCAGAACAGGAGCACTGGTAGTACTGAACCAAGCCACGGAAGTGCAGCCAAATGGACTCCTACAGCTTCAAACACAGCTTCATAAATTAGTCTCTTTATGACTGTTTCTTATTAAAATTTAGGTTTTTAAAGAGTATTTTGGGAGCTGGCCTGTAGCTCAGTGATGGAGTATGCTACCTGGGATGGAGACAGGCCAAATAAAATAAAAACTTCAAAAAGTTTTCATTGAGAATTTTTTGTTAAGTCATCTACTTCATGAGGATTTGCTCCAGTATTTCTTCTTGCCTCCAATTGCTGTCTTCACTGTAGCTCTTTCCTTTTATTTTGACTCATCCTCTGAATATACTTAAAAATTCACTACAGTGCCAGGGATATAGCTCAGTGGTCCAGCACCTGCCTGGCAAGCATAGGATCCTGAGTTCAATTCCTGGTACCAGAAAGAG